>CANUEY010270125.1:0-50028 GCA_948099555.1 Croton setiger
ATTGAGAGAGTATGATAATAAATTTATGAAGAAGCTTAGCCATTATGAGATAGAAAAGTTATATGGAGCATCTGTAGAATTAGGTATAGTTCGTCTTCAAGATTTGATGAATCCGGGCAGTGCGTATCGTTATATGGCGGAAATTGAGGTATTCGTTTCTGGATCACTCTCTTGGCTTTGAGAGCACAATAGGAAGCTTTTTGTGGATGTTGAAGATTTATTAGTTTTTCTGTTTTTTCTTTTTTTTTATTTTTTTTAGTATATTAATATTTTTTTAAAAAAAAATAATTAGGATAAGGAATATTTTTTCGATTTTGTGTTTATTTTGTTTTGTTATAAGAGCTTCAAGGTATTATAAGATGTTGAATACTTGCAATTTTAATGCACTCTTCTAATTAATTACTAATTAGTCTTTTTTCTTTTCTTTTTTCGTGTAATTATGTCTCTCAAAACATTAATATTATATTAGAAAATATACATATTTATTAATAGAAAAATATAAAAATATATGTATAAACTAATGCATACGTATTATTTTTTTATAAAATACTAAAAAATATGACATTTAACTAATATTTAAAAATCATATTAGTTTGATTAAGAACTAATAAAGTAACTAACAAAACTTAACCCTTTGAGCAATGTGAATTATATTTCAAAACTTGATTGAATGTTGATTTGCTTGGTACCTTAATGTTGTATTCTACATCAAAACTTAATTCATAATTTTTATTTTGGAGCTATTTTAATTTTGGATGAGTTTTTTTTTTTTTTTAAAGAATTTTTGATGAGTTTAACATATATTTTTTGACATGTCACATGTCCAATCCTTTTAATAATATTTTTGAAATTTTTTATTTACATCAATTTAATTATATATATAATTAAATTTTAATTATACTTTTCAATGCACAGTACAGTACTGCTTTGATTTTTCGTTTTCTCATAATTGTTTTTTGGGAAAATATATATATTTTCTTTCCAAAAAAAATATATATTATTGTTGAATACATTATGCATGTTTTTTTATTTCTGCCATGTGAAGGTAATAAATGGAAAAAACAATTTTAATATCTTCTAATTTAATTTAATTTAGCACTCACTCAAATTTTCACTTTATATATATTTAACTTAATTACTTTCTAAAATAATTACTGAACAATTTAATATATATTGTATATAATTTTTCCCCCGAATTTACAATAAAATGAGCTTATTTTTTTTTATTTACCAAAAAAAAAATATTAATACACCTACCAAATTTATAAAAAAAAAAAAAGACCAAAAACAGGTTCACATCAAAACCGAGTTCGATATATTTTGATTTGATGATTATTTCGGTTTTGATTACTAGAAAGTAATTTAGTCAACAAATCATTCCCATCATTTTGGAGTTGAATAGCTTTCTCCGATAACTTACCCATTTTTCTACTGAGTTTAGCTCTTGGCAAAACCCAAGATTTTCTTATATGCTTATACTTGCTAAACAGATTTCTTGCTTCTCCGTCAACTTCCCAAACCCTGTTATTCCAGTTCTTGATAATCGGCGGCGGCCGGAATATTCCTCGTCTATATAAGATATGTCCGATATCACTTCTTAAGCGAAGCAGAAAATCTATGTCTGAACATAATTCTTGAAAGTTGTTTTCAAGATTCTTTGAGGATTCAACTTTCGTGTGGAAATGGACATATGTATCTTTTGAAATATTATAAAATAATGATAATACACCAACTGTTGCTGATATAATCGCTGCAATTATAGCCATTATGCTCACTTTACAACCTAAAACAATAATTAAAATCAAGAAAATATATTTGTCAAGTTACTCTTAATTAATTAATAATTTAGAAAAATGAAAAAAAAAACTATAATTTAATAATAAATGCATACATAATTTATAATAGACCCTCGATCAATCTCTTCTCCTACTCAATTAATAAGGAAAAATCACCTTATTATTTCTTCAAAGATGAAGGAAAAAAATGCCCTATTGAGAATATGAGCATACTTTAATTATATTATAGTTCCAGAAAATATGGTAAAAAAATTTCAAAAAAAAAAAATAGAGTTGAATTTACATTACCTTAATATAGCACCTCCCAAATAAAAAGTAGCATACAGTTTACACTATACAACTGTATATATAGGGGGAAAATTATAGGACTTAACATAATAAATTCAAACATTAATTGACAAAAAATAAATAAATAAAGAAAAGGAAAAGAGAAAGAAATTCTAAAGGAAGAAGGAAATTGGTGGATTTGGACTAGTGATTAAAGAAATAAAAATTCAAGTTAAGGTCTAAAATGAGTGATGAGCCAAGAAACTACTTTCAAGTCAATATAAATTTGTTAAGTTAATTAATAATGTTCTATGTTATGAATTAAAAATTAGAGAAACGTAATTCTAAGTTATTAGATTTGGCTTAAATAAATTGCTTGGAATTGACAACCTAACCTTAAAAACTTAGGAAGATCCTTCTTAATTTGTGGTATATATTAATCAATTCTTATTAATGCATAAATTATAATATGGTTTATATTCTTGAGGAGACAAGATCAACTATTGACTACCAACTACTTGGTATATTATTCTACTTGTCCTAAAATTATATTTCTATTTTGTCGTAGGAGACATGATTCCGTAATTTGATCTTTAAATTAATGATATCTCAATAGGATTAACTAATTTTCTGCTTTGATTACATTGATTTTTATATTAAAATTTGTTAACACCCAAAGTTTACGTTGTTTAAATGATAAAAAAAAAAAAAAAAGAATGAAGTTCTGAAATCTAATGCATAATTACTCAAATGGTTATATTTTGTTAGTGAACTAGAGTTGCATTAAAGGAATGCGCAAATTGTGAAATTTTTATTATTAAAAAATATCACAATTATAAATATTTATCTTCATAACAAAAACTAAAATAATATTAAGTAAACGTTACATATTTTTAAAATATTAACTAAATGTCATATATATATTTATTAATAGAAAAATATACATAGAATACTGAAAAATATAAAATTTATCTAATATTTAAAAATTTTTGACATCTATTTATATTAAACTTTCAAAAAATGACATTGATTAAAATCACTTTGTCAAAAGAATATATGTTAATTTCATTAAAATCTAATAAAATAATCAACAAATTTAACTTATCTGTTTGAATAAACCTACTTTATATTTCAAAACTTCATTGAATGTTGATTTGCTTGTTCCCTTAGTGTTGTATTCTACATCAAACTTAATTCATAATTTTTATTTTGGAGCTATTTTAATTTTGGATGAGTTTTTTTTTTTAAGAATTTTGTCAAAAATATATATTTTTTGATGCGTTACGTGTCCTATATATATATATATATATATATATATATATATATATATAATTATTAAGAAAAATTAAAAAAGGGATAATTTAGTTTATTTTTTAAAAAAGTAATAATATAATATGTGAGAGCATATAAAAATTTGTTCGCTAGAAGGAGGGCTTGAACCTCCGACCTTGTGGTTAACAGCCACACGCTCTAACCAACTGAGCTATTCCAGCCACACGGTCTCGTAGTTCTCATTAATTTTATATCAATTATCATGATATATTTTAGTTAATAAACTTTTACTTATTTCATGATATATTTTAGTTAATGAACATTTACTTATTTCATGATATATTTTAGTTAAAGGTAAATTATTTATAGGTTCATGAGGTTTTGCCTAATATACTTTAGGGTTCTTCTATTTTGGAAATTGTATTATGGGTCCCTCAGATTTAAAAAATTATACTATCAGATCATTCCGTCCAAAAACGGCGTTAGTCGACTGAAAAAATCAACAATTTTGATTAAATTTTTCAAAATGACAAAACTACCTTTTGATTTATTTAAATCAGACCATCCTAATTAAATCTAATTTTAAATCAAACCTTAATGGAAATTGAAAGGAGAGAGGAAATGAAGAAGGGAAAGAGGTAGGAAGAAAGTTCAAACAGCTAACGCATCTTTAACAGAAAGTTTCAGGTCACCGTCGGAATCAACCATCACCACCACTGCCACCTCTAATCTGTACACCTCCTTCTTCCTTCCTTCCGATCAGCAGAAATAGAGAGAGAGAGAGAGAGAGAGAGAGTGAACAAATATAAGACAGAGGCAGAGTCTTCGAATCGCCATCACTGGCGTTAGGCTACTCTGACGAGGGATCTAAGACCACCTTTCAACTCTATATCATCCCAGCTTCCGTCCGGTGTTCTTGGTCTCGCCAATCTGTGGCTGGAACAAAAAATCCGCCGGCGTTCAAACTTTCCGGTGAACTTTCCGAGCTCCTCCGGCTACTTTCTGTAACCAGTGGTATTTTCGAAGTCTGTTTGGATTTTCTGTTTTTCCGGTGATTTGGTTTGTGATATGTTTAAGATGATTATGGATTTGTTGTTAGTTGAAGTGATGGTTCTGAATGTGTGTTTGAATATGAAATTCAGCAAGTTTAAGGTATGTTTGGTGGTGGCGGTGATGGTTGATTACGGCGGTGCTGGTCATGGTGATAGCAGCCATGAAAGGGTTTGGATAATAATAATAATAATAATAATAATAATAATAATAATAATAATAATAATAATAATAATAATAATAATAATAATAATAATAATAAGGGTTTGATTTAAAATTGGGTTTAATTAGGATGGTCTGATTCAAATAAACTGTGGTTCGATTCAAATAAACCAAAGAGTAGTTTTATCATTTTGAAAAATTTTAATCAAAATCGTTGACTTTTTCAGTTGACTAACGTCGTTTCTGGACGGAAGAACCTGATAGTATAATTTTTTAAATCTGAAGGACCCGATGATACAATTTTGAAAATAGAGGCTCTAGAGTATATTAGTCAAAATTTCTGGGACTTATAAATAATTTACCCTTTATTATTTCAAATTTCCACTATGCTTTCGATTTGGTTAGTTTTAATATTCAAAATTTAAGAATTTAACGCTAAAAGCTAAAATTTACATAGTTTAACGTTTGATAAGACACTACTTAAATAGTTAAAAACTATCTTAAAAACAATTTCACTTAAAACTAAAAAAAATAACTTTTAACCACTTAAAAAGTTATTTCTAAACTCAGTGTAACACTAAAAAATACAGAAACTTATATTAATAAAATGTCATTTAATTGCCTTCAAGTGTGGTTACAATGTCCAATATTGTTATCTCATATTTTTTGGTGTTGAATTTTTTATTTTCTTATGTGGCACTCTAATACTCAATCATGTTACTCATCGTATTCTAGATAAAAATTGAAATTATTCTTTCAAATAAAATGAGTTTTCAGAATATTTTCTCAAAATTTGTACATATAAATTACATTAGCACAACTAATATTTAAAATTACACCATATGATAAAAAAAAATAAAAAAAAAAAAACCTATTAGATATAATTTAGAACAAGCAAAAGAACAAACCCAAGAACTATTATAATTTAATATTTTCTGGTTTGGTTCTGGTAACCAGAAATTAAATTAACAAGCTCATTTCCATCATTTTCAAGTTCAATAGCTCTCTTCAACAACTTGCTCATTTTTCTACTAAGTTTAGCTCTTTGCAAAACCCAATAATGTCTTGCATATTTATACTTGGTATATAGATTTCTTGCTTCTCCGTCAATCTCCCAAACCCTATCATTCCAATTCTTGACAATCGGCGGCGGCGATATTTCTCGCCGTTGAAATACACGTTCAATATTACTCCGCAACCGGAGCAGAGAATCTACTTTCCAATGTAAATCTTGATAGTGTTTGTCAATATTCTTCGAATATTCAACTTTCTTGTGAAAATAAGCATATGCGTCTTTCGAAATATTATAACAGAAAGATAAAATTCCAACTGTTGCTGATATAATTGCTGTAATTATGTCCGCCATGCTCAAATTTAGAACCTATTTAAACAAAAAGAAAAATCAATAATAATAATAATAATAATTTGATCAAGCTATTTATATGTATTACAAAGAAGAGATTAATTACCTTAATTCCCAATTAGCATAGCCTTCTCTTTACACGATACAACACTATATATAGAGGGAAAAAAAATCAGGATTAAACATTAAAAAAATTCACTATTTGCTTTTAAAAATATGAAATTAGTAGACTTGGACTTGGTAATTAAAGAAATTAAAATTGATGCGTCAGATATGAAATATGAAAACGAGAAATGAACCAAGAAATTACAAAACTTCGCTTCAATTTGGAAGTTTACTAATGAGAAACTTTGACTAAAAATTAATTAATCATTTTTTCTTTTTTAATTAATGAGGTGATTACATTAATTAATAATTAGAAAAAGACTGAAAAATATATTATGCTGCAGTTAGATGGTACGTGTTGACTACAAATTGATGCTGATTGAAGCTGCGAGATTATTCATTTCTGATGGGGAACTTTGCAAGTTACAATATAGTTGTAGCTATACATAAATTTATCCCAAAGATTTGAATTTTAATATATAATAATGACTATGCTTAAACTTGGAATTAAAGTTTGTTAAACCATGATAGTTTAAGCATTTTGATTAATTAAATAACTCAATATTATTTTTATTAGTGTTGGTTAATGTTTAGATGCTACTAAAATAATTAATTTATGAAATAGAAACCAAGTATATTATATATGAAATCTGAGTTCTTAGTATATGTTATGGTTCTTCACACAGTCCAAAACTAGTTTAGGGTTCTTCGCTAGAAGGATAGCTTGTGATTAAGGGCCACATGCTCTAACCAACTGACCCATTCAGCTTTTGTTTCAGCATTTAGAGATTTCTACGTAGAGAGCTCTCAGATCGTACTTTAATTATAAAATAACTTTTACCATAATATCCTCGTACCACTAACACCCCCATGCAAAAAGTTATTTGGATATTAATATTTAATTTAAAGAACTTACGAATTAATTACCCTTTAGCAACTCTATGGCCAGGAGTCTAGAACTGAGTCAAGTTCACAAACTAGTCAAAACTCAACTTGATAAGAGTTAGTTAGCATAATTTTGCCAAAAACTTCAATTAAAAGAATATTTTGATGTAAAATTCCTTACAATTGGAATGTAATTATCAGTTTTTACTTAAATTATAATTTATGGTCAATTATTTACACTTAGACTTGGAAACTAAACAAACCAAACTTGTTTGCAGATGGAAAATGACAAACAAATCATTTACAATATACTCATTACGTGTATCAATTTTCACTTTCTTAACAAATATTAAGAATAACTAATATACCTTTCACATCAATGTTTATTCAAATTATAAACCCCATTATCTATTAATATTTTAACCGCTAATAGGAACCAGCAAACCATATATACAATTTTTACACCAATGACATTGCTTATTTTTCCTTCTCTGAATTTTGGGGTAGGCATGTACCCACTCCAGGCATCCATTGTCTCCCCCCTGTTGAAAATTTTGTGCTCAGCTCAGAACGAATCACATATACAGGAATTTCATTGCTAACTAAAATCCACAGTTCGCTTGAAAATAATACATTTAATCTCAATTTTCCACACTTTTTTTATTGTAATCGCGAAAAAGAATAATTATCGATGCCAAAAACAAAACGATTCTTTACAATTAGATCCTTTCTGCTCTAACCAAAACAGTTTCTCTTATTTTGTGATTAGTGAATATACCCCAAAAAAAGTGTAGAAGAGTATATATCATCAGTGAATGTACATTTGTTCTTCAAAACATCTTTGGTCACATTTGAGTGAAATTCCAGTCAGCATTGACCTTGATCTATTTCTTCCGTATTCCCCAATATCCACTACAGGCACAAGAAGCAAATAAAGTTATAGCTCACAAAGCAGTCTGATACACGAGCAGATAAAAGCAAGGAAAGCAAACTGGAGGAAAAAAAAAGGCAGCAGCTTACAAATCGATCTCGGTACCCATCATCTGAGAGCTCTAATCTAACAAGCAATTGTAAAGAAAATATATGATGATAGCAGACAACAGGATCCAAGCTCCAACATTGATCCAACAAAACCCTGGACGTTAAACTATTAGATATAATATAATTATAGAATACAAGATATGAAGTTATTTATATTGCAGTAAATGAGAGGTAGAAACATTAGACTGTTCTTATGATGAACAAAGAAAAACATTCTATAGTTCTGCTAGGCTAAATTGTGCTACTTCAAAGCCCCAACTTAAGGATAGGCCCTAAGGCACTGGGTTAATTAAATGATAATTTCTGTCAACAACTATAACAAGGAATCAAATCTATTCCATACATTTCAAGGTTCCTCAAGCAATAGAATTTGGACTTACAAGGTTCCAAATTTTTGGATAGAACTCAAGATTACCAAAAATATTCACAAACAAAAAAGATAATCTATACAACATAACTTCACCACATAAGCCATCAACAATCACATGAACTAACCTTGGAGGAAACCACTCATTTTGGCAAGGATGAAGCACGGTGTTCCATAAACTTCCAAGAAGGGCACATAGAATTTGGCAAAGGTAACCCAAACTCTAGGATATCCTTGTACCACTTGACCCGGTTGACCAGTTCCTCCAAGTCCCAGATTGCAGCTTCTATGGTGTCAGAGCGCATGGAGTTCAACAAAATGCTTCCATCAGTTCTCTTTTTTGATGAAACATTGTCACAGTCATTGTTCTTCCCTCCAATATCTCCTGCAACTCCATCGAATGCATCCTCATTTCGTAAACTTGATACACTATCAGAACAACTACTTTTACCAATGCCATTATTTGTTAAGTTCTTCCCTTTAACTGCTTCAATGGTGTCAGAGCACATCGAGTTCAAAAAAATTGTTCTCATCTTTTTCGATGGAACATTCTCAAAGTGATTGTTCTTCCCTCCAATATCTCCTGCAACTTCACCTGACGCATCGTCATTTTTTAAACTTGATACGCTATCAGAACAACTACTTTTACCAATACCATTATCTGTTAAGTTCTTCATTTTTAGTGCTTGTGTGTCCATGCATGCAGTAGGATCTCCAGCCTCCTGCTCTGGTATAGCTGAAGGTTGGAAATGACTAGCAGCATTAAGGTCCTTTGCCCCTTCATCAACAGCATTAGCTGTCAAGTTTTAAGAGAACACAGAAAACACAACAATTTCCAAGTCAAAACATTTTCATCTTAGAATGAAAAAAAAAAAAAAAAAGAACAAAGAAGAAGAAACAACAGCAGCAGTGAACAAGGCCAGTAACCTCATTGGTAACACCCCCAAAATCAAGAACAAGAAAAGGATTTAAGAGTTGTTAAGGCTCGAGCAAAACATATTTTACTTAATCAGTTAATTAGTACGAGAACAGCAAGTATGAACAGTTCCACATTCTTCCAGGTTTCAAATGAGGTGGAAGCTTCATTGAAGTTATAATGCCATCTAGCAACTCTATCACATTCAATAGTCCATCAAGTAACAATCAGACAACAGATACTGCCATCTCGCAACTGATTATCAAACTCAATAGACTTATGAAGAGAAGTGGTACTATAATTGATATATTTTATTAAACTCAATTTACCTTGCTTCACAGGTTTGACTAACCGAGCACAAGACTTAGAGCCTCCACTATCCTGACAAGAATAGCATCAAAAGCTAATCAGTTGACAACAGAAACAAGGTATTACTACAGGAAATTAAAGGGTATAATGGCATATTGACTGACAATTCTACAAATCACAAAGAGATACCCCATTAGGACAAATGTTTAAGAATTGTAATTAAATATAATGTCAACAGTACAAACAAGACCTATGATAATGAATAGAATACCAGTATCAGTGGTACAACAATATTTAAGTTGAAAAACAGCAGACAAGCTAGCAGAAAATCGAGATACCAAATTAACAGGTTAATATCCATTATTGCATTGATCAACAGAAGCCTAACTTGAATTCATGGAAGATTCTCTAAACAAGTGTGACCACAGTATGTGATAAAAACAGCTTGAACTAACTTTCAGATACCGGCCTATAAAAGCTCACAATTAATAACTAAGGGAGAATGTTTTGTGGTCATATATGCGAGGATAACGTAACAGCAAAACTCAACTTGATGCTTGATAAAAACTGAATGGCAGACAATAAAAACAGCAGAAAAGAAAACGCAAGCAAGAAATAGGAAGAACAAAGAATACAAAACAACTCATCAAGCCATCACAAGTTTACAACATCTATTGATTCATAGAACAAAAGCCAAATATCATTGTAAAAAAGAATAAATGACATAAATAAACATGAAACTGCAATAGTACAGGTAACCTACCTTAGATATAGGTACTGTCCAACCATGCTCTGGAGACCAATTCAAGGAAGGACGCAAGTCTTTGCAAGAGGCTTCATAAGACAAACCTTCACCAAGAGGAGGTGGAAACAATTTAATCTGTAAAGATGAAAATTTACAACAGAGTGAGGAAGTAAGCAAAATACACTACGGATGATTTACAATTAACACTCAGTAGAAAAACATGTTTTATTGAGTAAAAAACAAAAGCAACTACATCACATAGTAACATCAACAGAACTTGAAAATAAATTCTTCCATAAGTCGGATAAAGCAAAAATGCTCATAATCAAACGAGCAAAAAAGCTAACATAGTACCTGAATTTTATCATCTCCTAGTATTTCAGTTATCTTTCCACTCCAATAACAATCATCAAACCACCAATCTACTAAATCTCCCACCTTCCAGGCATCATTTGCTACAACTACCTCTTCTGAGATGGTAGAAGCATCAAGCAACTCGCCTTCATGATAAACACGAGGAAAGCAAGGGCGCAACACCAATTGTAGACCCTTATGTCCCTTACCAGTTTGTCGATAAAGGTGTGTCCATTCTACCTCTGCATGCAAGAATTAATTGAAAATACTATAAATATTGAATGTCAAATTTACATATATACTACACTACAAAACCTTGTCCAATGAACATTTTTCTAATATTAAGATTTAAGATCTAAAAATTTGAAATCTAGACCATACACTTCTATGTGGACATGTAAAAGCATTTGCAATGCTTTTTCCAATAGGCAATTTCAACATGCTTTCAACAAGCTTGCATCAGCTTGACACAATGTTTAATTAATTTCTAGCAAAAATATTAAAATGAGCAGGCTATAGTTCAAGAAATGAAATAATAGAAGTATAGCAAAAGTTAACCAATAGGTAACTTACTTTCATCCGGAAAGTCAAAGTATTCCAAGGCATACCGCACTTTACGCTCTCTCTGGTTAATAGTTTTAATCTGACAGGAAGCAGAAGTTGAAATCGTTGAAATCAGGAACAAAATCAACAACAATCATGCTGTGGAAGTGCTCAACAAATAAATAAATAAATTGGAGAAACCGTTACTAGTAGTAGTTAGCTTATCCATTGTACATGCAATAATGTTCTATGTTCTATGGTAGGCACAAATGAAGCATGACACTAGTTCATTCTTCACTTAGGCTGTACATATTTGAAATGAAAATTTCATATCTACAATTTATCAATCAACTATTTAATTGTAACAAATACCTTGCAACGAAACCATGCACCGCGAAAACCTTGATCAAAACTTCTTGCCTCGGCATTTTGGCCCTCCTTGAAAAAAAGTTTCTTGTCATCCATGACGCACTCGATCAGAGCATACAGCAGCAAAAGCAGGCTTTTACATGTGGAAGATCATCAGAAGGAAAAGAACAGCATATTGAGACCATATTGACAACATTGTAAATCCTTTAATTTCCCCAAAGATTTCCTGAAAATAAACATTCAAAAATAAAAATAATAACAAAAAAAGAAATTGAAATACATAATGAGAAATACACAAAATGCACATTACATCATAGTTAAGTTACTAGTGTACATAATTTCTCGTTCTTTTCAACTAAAATCATTTTTTACTTTTTCCATTTATAAACATTTGATCATTCTTGGTTTGGAACTATTACAAGTTTATATAAACGAAATTGCTTGATTATATGAACCCTAGAAAGAAAACTAGAAAAGATGAATCTATCAAACAAAAGCTCGTACCTTAAAGAAACTAGAGAAAGGGGAAGCGCTGAAGTAGAACCGGAAGCCTTTGATCTGTCGCAGAGTCGCTGATAAACAAGGATTTTCCTGTTTTCGTGGAATCAATCTCAGAGATTTTCTGATATATTCTCAGTGAATCTCCATTCGAATCACACCTTTCAGATTTCGTCTTGGCTCGCAAATATGTTTCCAACAAATAAATTAATTCGGCAGAATTCATTTATACACATAACTGAGCAAACGGCGGTTCCGCTCTCACCGACCGACCGAACTGATGCAAAACTAGTGAAACCAAACATGGCTGCATTTATGACCAATTGTTTGAGAACCGATATTAACGGAACGTTATAATTAGATTTTGATTTGTTGGGATTCGATTAAATTCAAAGACACTGAACAATTTAGAACTGCAAACTAATCGAGCCGAATCAAATTTTAACCTTATTAAAACAAATCCAACAATTTTTATCTTGTTGAAGTTTGAGATTGAATCTGAAAATTCGGTTTGAATTCGACTCTATTAATAAAGACTTGAATTTAAATTCGCCATGTTTATTATTCAAGATTTTTTAAAAAAAGTAAAAATAAAAAACAAAATAGTGGCTTCTAATGCATTAAGGATTCATGGTATAAAAAAGAAAATACATAAAGAATTACTCCCATAGTTAATCATCTTCAAAATTTGATGGAAATAGTAATATTGGGATGTACATTTCTCCACTAACTAAAAAGGAAAGAAATAGAATTGCCTACTTTTGTTTTTATTTTATTTTTGTCATATGTACATTTTTTATAAAAGTCAGTTTGATATATACATCTACCTCTCAAACTGACCTAACTGTAATCCAATCATCTGATGAATCAAATTCATTCTCTATTCTCTTCTTTTCCTCAGAAAATTTCACCGAAAACGGATTTCTGCCTCGAAAATTCTCTTCTTCAAGATTTCCTAATTCATCATCATAAACATAGGAATCCTCAAATGTTCCAATGTCAAATACACTAACCGGTGACTTGACGATTTCCATCACCGAAAATTTTCCTGAAATGAAGGGATGGTCAAGCAATTTTTCTGCTGACCACCTCTTATCAGGATTTCTTTCCAAGCATTTTTCCAAGAAATCCAACCCCTCATCAGAAAAATGTTCAGGAAACTTGGGTTTGTCATTGCCACAAGCAATTTTTAACACTGCAGAAACCGAATTCGAAATCTGACCAGACCAAGGAGGCAAACCAGTAGCCATTTCAATAATAGTACAACCTAAAGACCAAATATCCGACGCAAAATCTAACCTTTCTTTTCTGAGTACTTCAGGAGCCATCCACAATGGGGTTCCACCAAATGAACATCCATTGCTTTCCAAGTCCTGATTGACCTTTTTCGCACATCCGAAATCGGCAATTTTCACATTTCCTGATGAGTCTATTAGTATATTCTTGCACTTAATATCAGAATGGACTACATTTTGCTCATGAATATACTTCAAACCACAGAGAATCTCTCTTGTGTACCAACGAACAATTTCTTCATCTAATTTCCTTCCAAAATCATATAAACTTCCTCTAGACATATACTCCATAAATATACTTATCCTACTATTTTCATCTTTTGAAACATTCTTTCCTAAGTACTGAACAATATAAGGAGAATTCAAGTTTTCAAGAACGCAAGCCTCATTTTCTAAAGATTTAACATTGTTCTTAGAATTTGCAAATTTTACAACAAAGATTTCTTCAGTAACTTTGTTCATTGCTAGACGAACAGTGCCTTGTGATCCAAAACCAATTGCTCTGCCTTTTACCCATTCTGAAGATGATAAGAACTGCGGAAATCTTGTAGCCATTTTCGTTATGAATCTTGAATTGGGTACATTGACCCAACTCTAAATATGATTCTGATATCCCTCTTTTATGCATGCAGTAATCAAATTTCTATCCTGTTTAAAAATAATAATTATAATAACACGTATAAATATGTGTGTATATATATATATATATATATATATATGTGTGTAGAAATATAGGAAAAGATAATAAATACTACTGCAAAGAAAATCAAGAAAGACTGAAGTGATTGATTCAGAAAAAAGACCCACAAAAGATGAAGAAGAAGAAAGAAATTTTAAGTAATTAAATTGTAGAAATTAATTAATAGTATGAAAAACGAAAATTCAATGTGAAGAGCGGTTTCCCTTTCCCAGAACTGGAAACCGCTCTTACAAAGAATGCATGTTTGATGATGAATCCTTAAAAAAACTTGAAAAGGATTTCACCAAATTCTTGTCGAACAAGAAAATGGAGTAATAATGTTTGACAAGGCAATCGATTTTATAGACAAGGTAGTTACTTTTTTTTCGGTTTAACAACAATTTTCAGGGGAAATATAATGATTGGCTCTCCTAATATTGTGGAATGTTGTCTGAGATTTTGAATAACTTAAAAAGGAAAATATTTATTTGCAATTTAATTGATCATGTGGTAAATACATCAATGTTTTAAATTTATTTCAGGCCTTTCATTATTTCAGGCAGTTGAAATAACAATAATGAGTAACCGAATTTTTTATATAATAACTGCCACCACCGAAAGAGAGATTCATGACAGATGAAAAATTCTGTTATTGCCAATGTTTCAAAATAACATTCTCTTTATCAAAATCACCAATGTTTAATTTTCATGTCTGAAAACTATACACAAAGATGACATTTGGTAAGCTATAATCTGTGATTATGTCAGTACGAAGAACATTGTGAAATATAAATGCAATTACATTGCATTACGGCATATGCCAAACATTACCGAAATCAGTTACAAGAATGATATACAACAATCAATTATAGCCTAACTTCTTGCAAGTATAGTCAAACAGTGACTGAAGAACACCAATAGATCCTTCCTCTTCTGGCAACCTTAGGAACCGAGCAACTTTATCAAATCCCGGATTCTGTAGAAATTGATTATCTTCCTTCCCTCCTAATGTCATTTCCTCTGTGTAGTCTTTTGGCCTTGATAAAGCCCACTGCATCGCCCAAATCGCCAACGGACGCATGTAAGTTAGCGACCTATACTGTCCTTCAGTGTTCCAACCTTCCGGGGTTTGAAATGAGTAGCTAAAAGAGAAGAAAATGTTTGTTAGATGAAAACTGAAAATCAGTTGGTTTAGTTACAACTGGAAAATGAGAGATCACAGTAATGTACCCAAATCCCCGTTCGGACCAAGAAGCTTCATAGATTCCACTTGCAGTATGAAAGGCAGTGTCCGTCATGCCTTCCTGAATCATTGTTGCCGCAACAGCATATGTGACTCCAGACCATATCTCTCTCGACTGCATAGATGAAAGGTCAACTCTCCCATCCGGTAGCATTCCATTTACTGCTCCTAGTTTCCCATCCTTCACCTTTAGCACATTGTAATCATAAACTTTCTGTAGTGCACTTCTTGCTTTGTCTTTGTCAACCAACGGGGAAAGTCCGCATGCTCGTGCGTACCTATAATATGATAATTCCATAGATATTCATCCGCACATGCTACTGAGAAAAAAAAAAAAAAAAACACACATAAGAGCAAAATAAATATAGTTGAGCCAAATGAAACAGACCATTGTCCAGCCAATTGATCAGCCTGAATGGATGAGCTATTTCTACTACAGCTGTTGTCATAATTGAAATAAGAACCATTCCATAATTTCTCGTATGCAGCTTTTGCTTTCTGAAACCTAGCCCAAAAATAATCCTCAGAACCCTTGTCACCTACTTCTCGTGCCAAGGCTGAGGCCGCTTGCAAAGCTGCCACCCATAGCCCACCACTGTATGCACTCACGCCAGATACGGACCATGTATCGTATGTCTGATCAGGAAAGCCATCATTCTCAATCATCCCATCACCATCCCTGTCAAACTGGTCCATATAAGCCATTGCAAGATAAACTGAGGGCCAAACGGCTTGTGCAAATTTCTTGTCACCAGTGAAAACCACATCTCTATAAACTTGGAGAACGAATTTCGGATTCAAATCTTTCCATCGGTCAGTATTGTGAAGGTTATAGGCATTCACTTCAAACCACGGATCATGAATTCCAATATCGTGAGGAACAGCTCCAAGAACTTTTCTACGGACCCACTGTCCATCGGCTAGAAGCTTCATTTTGCTAGGATCATGCATCATTACTGCTGCTGCAAAATCTCTTTGGATGCTAAGTTCAAGTTTTGGAAATAACATAACCAATGCAAAAGATGAATAGAAATGAACATCATAGGTGTTCCACATATGATACTCGATCCCTTCAAGATAAAGGAATTGACCAATGTTTTCTTCTCCTTCTTGAAGCAAGTTGGTCCCAAAAGCAGAGTTTGATGCGACAGGAGCATGAATTTGCTCGAGTTTTGAAGTCACTCTTCCAAGAATGTCGGAAGATATATCATTCTCCTCAGGCACACCAATAACGCTCTTCAAACCTACTCCTAAACTGTCAAGGGAGAACTTTCTTGCCCCAATAGTTCCTAAGCTATGGAACGGAGGTGATCCATCTGCAAAAATAAGTAAATACCGAATTAATCAGCAAAATTTTGCATGATTAGAATCAATCATTAACACAAATGGATTTCATTTAAAAATATGCCATAAGAACTTAGAAGAGCTAGAATTTCAAATACCTGTCCAGATTGTACCCCCTGAGTTAAGGTAATAGAGCTCATTAAACAGAGTGATAGGATACCTGCATAGAATCTTCTTAGAATTTTAGAATCTGGACTTAAATCTACAATAAGTACAAATCAAAGCTCACCATTCAGGAAACCTCTTGTCTTCAAGAATCGGCTTTTGCCAGGCTTCTATTTGGGATTCCCAATTGCCATGATCTACAATTGAAGGAAAATGAGAAGTTGTATGCAAATTTTGGCTAAAAGCATATGCGACTAAGATTGTTATCAATAGCATCATTGAACATTCCAGGCCCATTTATACATTTCAGAAATGGGATAGAAGAAGAGAGGTTCAACTTAAACAGGAAAGCTAAAACTTGACATTACCTAGAATAGCATCATGTGCAATCCTCGCAGCTGCATCCCCATGAGTACCGTAGAATTTTGTGTAGCGCCTATTGATGGAAAATATCAGCACATATTTTTCTTTCAACCAGCAAAAACATTCTGGCAAACATTTGGCAACTTACCTTTTATAAGTCCTTCCACCCTCAAAATATAGTTCAGGGCAGTCCCATGCCAATGAAAATGTGACTGTGCGCACAGCATTTGGTGGAACTGTCACAGAAGCTGCAACGGCCGCTCCAATAGATGATCCCAGTTCTGATGGAACTGATGTGCCAGAAGACTTAAGGTTGTCAAAGGATCCGTGCTATTAACATACAAGTGCAAGTATAAAGTTTCAGAGAAAGATGGGAATATAAACAAAGTGACTTATGTTGGTAAATCAAACAACCCATGTATAGGAACACCAAATTTGGAAAAAACACAAAAAAAAAAAAATTAGGAAGAAACTTTTACAATACTTCAGCTAATCTCCACAATCCACATATTGCACAATAGACGAATATAATTATTGCCACCATTGGGAGATTAGCTAGGTCACAGGTTTAAACTACGATTAAATATTCTGTATCATATACTTATGATCTTAGTTTATGCAGTATTAATCATAATTCCTACCATAAGAAAATTTCGTTTACTATACAACATGTGAGGAAGCCAAAAAAATGTGTCCTAAGAAGTTACAGAACAAACTAGGATATGTTTAGGGAGAAATGCAAAACTATATGTGTAACCGCTGGATTCAAAATATAAACAAGAAAAGAAGCATAGACACCTCTTTTATTTCATCCCACATGTCCTTCGCCGTAATGCCTGGGGAATTCCCAGAAATCACGAGGCGTGGGCATTTTGAGACTTGAACTCCATTGATTTCCTGTGCACTGATAGCAAAAGTCACAGGGGGCAACCCATTCGCTGTCCTGTATGACAAATAAAACATTGTAATTCAAAATATTAGAACACATAAGATGTGAAGCAGTCTAACAAATCCTAGAATTATTTCAATGACAGAAATTTGGCTTACTTGTGATGCAGAAGGACACTGTGCACACCATCCTCCATCCTAGCAATATCAATATACAGCCATAAGCATCAACAAACATATCAACTTTTGTATGTGCAGACGTAGCGTAATGTATCATTATAGTGCCAAGTTAAAGTAAAAACAATAGGAACAAAAAATTGCGAGTAATAAAACTTCTCCCACATTGCTGTAGAATTGGAGTGCTGGCCAGAGAATTCAGAATCCGCTCCAACAGAATTCTGCATAGGCATTTGAAAGAAAGAATTTTGGTGAAGTTTGATGGCTTTTAAAATAGACATCAATGTAGCATTTATTGTTGAGCTAAACATAAGCATGGACCAGCAGAGAAACAACAGTAATCATTTGGAATTAAATCAATGTAAAAATGACTTACTGCCCATGTGAAGAGCAAGGAGACATCAGCAGCATCCTTCCCAGTATTATAGAGCTGAAAAGGAAATTAAAAATATAAAACTTTAATCAGCAATGTAAGCAGGCATTAGATGTAGGATGAAACTTCTTAGAGACTCATTCCTACCGTGAATGTGAAAACTGAGACAGGAAGGCTGCTCTCTTTATAATTATGAGGAATAATAGGTGAAATTTGACGACAAACAACTTTAAGTTCTGGATCAGGTTCACCTGCATATAAAAAGTTGGGGAACAGATATGAAGAAAAGTAATCCATAATAAATCTATTCTCCAGGAAAAAATGTAGTTACCATCATATACTGTCCATGCCCTTGGATACAAAGCATGATATGTCGAATTGTCTCCCTTCAAGTTCCAGTCCCAAGATTCAATTCCAGAACCTGCTGGTTGTCTTGATATACAAATTTCATTCAGTAAGTTAGTCTTTCACTAGCTTTCTTTATTTCCTAGTTCTCCTATCAAATCTAAAAGTTTTGCTTGATTAATACTCTCACTGAAAAGGGCACTGCGTAGATGCATTAACCAAAACTGAAAAATTGTCACTTACTTGAGCACCTCTGGGTTTCTTGGGCACAGAACACTTGAGTACTTTTCACCATTTGGGCGTGAAACAAAAATCTGCACAAAACATTGACACTAAAATTAAGAAACTCTATATGACAAGAAATCGACTTGTCTATTACACGCCTTGTTCGTTATTTAACTAAGTAAGCAGAATTGATTTAACAACTACTTATCAGCATGCAAAGATTGAATTTGTTCCCAATCAATGATTAGAAATCTAGAGGGCATGGTGGAAAATTATGCTAAAATAGAAAGATTCCTAAAGTTACTGTCATGAAATAAAATATGCATCACCAATTTTTGGCTGCAAACTTGAGCAAAACTTACAGAAAATTGATTTGCTAAAACAGGTTTTTCTTCACATATTCTAGGAAACAGTTGCCAGCGCTGAAATTCCCCTTTATAGCTTCTTCCTATGCTTCCAGAGCTGTAAAGTATAAAAAATATATGCCAAAGAAAAAGAAGCGTTAAAGGCCAAGGAAATGTTGCTTTGCAATGAAATGAATAGTGCATGTGCACAGATTGGGGGTTAAATCTGAAATACCAAGTCAAATACCAAACTAATTTCAGTGAAATTAGAGTACTTAATGTTACCACCACATTGTTCAGTATGGAAATTTGCAATATGGTCTACATGGTCTATTTGTAAGATTTGCATGGAAAATGCATGTAACTCATTGGATAGATAAAGTAATACGACTTAGTAAACTTATGACTTCGTCACTTTAGAATAAGCAAATAATTGCGGATCCACTATGCCAGACTGGATTTGCTGAAGAAATTAATTAGTAATTAACCTGCAGTAATGTCAACTATTGACTTTTCCACGGGATGCAATGCCACAAATATGAAACAGAAGTTCTTAACAAACCATAAAGGTCAAGACCTACCCAATACCACCAAGTGGAACGCCTTGACAAGATGATAAAAAGCGCTTAGCAAATGGGTTGATAATAACTCCCTACAATTGCAAAAACAGTCCATGAAAATCATATTGATATCTACTTTTTATTCATAATACTAATTTAACTGAGTTATGATGACCATTTAAGATAAATAACTTACCCTTCCTTTGCCAGATTCTTCTCTGAGATACCGCCACAGCCGAATACCTACAGGAGCCTGTCAAAACAAAAACAGAACAACTCATTTACATATGTAACAAATAGGAGCAAAAAATTGTTGCCTTAAGAAACCTTAGTAATAGAGTTAGGCCTGCATTTTCCAACACTTGCACATCATAATTTCTGAGTAGGAATGCATCAATAAGTAATGAAGGTACACTTTGCAACAATATCAGATCTTGATATGTGAAAGCAAGAAGACAGGAAGAAACACAATCACCTCCACTGTAATCTATTACAAGGAAGCATATACCACAATTCTCTCTTCCCAAAAAGGGTATAAAAATTACCATAAACATACACTAGTTCGTTTTAATTTGCAACATTCATTCAGTATGTATAAAGTTCCATCTCAACCCCAAACCCTGATAGTGATATAATATAAGACAAAAATTTAAAGAATTTTGAAAGATATATGCATACCAGTTGAAATTTCTCTTGAAAAGTTAAGGTGAAGTGTGAGAGGGCAAATTCCTCAGTATTTAATTTTCTTTGCCAGGTCAATGATGCAGGTCTCCCAGGGTCAACCTTAACCAAAATTAGAAGAAAAAAAAATTAGATACAGGACAAGCATTTGGTTATATATGATCTGTCAAGCATAGCTACTCGATTATTAATCAAAAAGATGCATTTTTACTTTTTACAATGATTAAAAAGACAGTGAGAAGAACACTTCTCTATTAAGGTTTCATTTTTATTTCATGACAGAAAAAATGCCAAACCCAAACATTGAATCCAAATATAGAAAACATGATATGCCACAATTGCATTAAATTTGAACAGTTTTTGATACTAACCTAGAAATCAGCATTTTTTCCCCTACAATAACACAAACAACTTGGCCTAAATCCCAAAAAATTTGAAATCTGTGCTATGAGTCCTTTGTTTCTATTCCAATCTGTTAATAATCAGGTCCACTCGACATTAATGTAAACAGTGGCAGATTTTTAAAGAAAAACTTCCCTCCATGCGGTTCTGGGACTATCCATTCTCCTTCTAGCACCTTCTACCATCAATGTGTTGCCCAAACAAATAAAACAAAAATTATCCTCAGCAACTGAGTCGACAGGACAAACAACATGATGCTGGAATTATGGCCACAAAAATGACAGCTTTACTTAGTTTCAAGCTATGCCAAGCATATATCCAGCATGAAGTGCATGTCAACTTTGTTCTTACACTTCTAAACATGACTGCCCTCAGAGGTTCTTAGGAACATAATCACAAAGAAACTCAAGGGAATGGACTGAAGTTGAAGATCACAACATAATACGGAAAATCATCTTTCAATCACTTAATACTCAGTAACAATTGCTCATTTATATCACCAAAAGGGGGGAAAAGATTTTGAAAAACAAACATTAATTTAAAATCTCCCGATCAAAATGAGAAAAGGTCCGAAATCACAGTAAAACTGAACGGAAGATTATACCTTATCCACAAAAGAATTGGAATGTTCTCTGTCCTCATGATTGAAACCATTCCCCAGTGACTCTCCTTCAAACATCTTTCCTGCAATAAACAAATAATAAGCATCAGTCCAATTGAATTTAGATAATCAGTCTCATAAGCGCCTTTATGCACTTTCCACAAGCCAAAATCACGCCAACTATGAAAAATGCTCAATCAAACAGTGATGACCATTCTGTAGTAACTACCAAAATAAATACTCATTAAAGTAATAGCAGTAATCACTGTCCTTGTTCATTCCCATTCATATGACAAACAATATAGATACAATTATTAATTGAATTCAATCTTAACATTTCAAAGCTTATATAAGAAGCCAAGTCAAAATGCCTAATCCACCAAAACTAAACCAAGCACTAAATGAACAAAAACAACAAGATTTTCGAGCTTCATAGCGTTGACTTTGAAATTTAACTAAAAATAAACTTTTAAATCAATCTGAAATGCATAGATAAGTACTTGATACACACAAATGAACAATCAAATAAAATTACCAAAAAATTATGGAAACAAACATAACATTTCAAGGTCATAACATAATACTGATACAGTAAAAGCAATGATCAAAAACTGAAATGCAAGATTACTGACCTGAAAGTTACAATCTTTGAAAGAAACTGGAAATGGGTATTTGCAGAAAAATCTTGATTACCCAAGATAGATGATTAGAGAGTGAAACATCTTTAATAATTTGTGAAATTTTGAATCAGTCCAATATCAGCAGGCAGTTGTTTCTGGGATTAACATTTACTAGAAAACAGTTTTTAAACTATTTTTTGAACAGGTAATAACTTCTCTTATTTGTCTGAACTCAACAATGCCTTTTGTGGATACTGATTGGTGGGATTGGTCCCCGCTCTTTACATAGTATTAATTTTCGTTTTTGCAGGAAAATACATTCTCGTTGGAGTTTTCCTCTTAGACGTCGCAATAGTTACAAATAGATTGATTTTGATTTGTTGTGTTTTGTTTTCATAGTAAATTACTATATAGTCCTCATTTTACATCCACGTACATTGATTTTAATAAATATCTCATAATTCTTTTTAAACGAAATAAATATCACATAATTTTAATATCAATTTTTTTTTTTCTCTCAAAACAAAAAGATGGATATCTCAAATTAATAATTATCTGTACCAAATAATCAGTCTCTTTTTTCATTTCAAAAAATATTTAGGAAATTTTTTTCCATTAATAAATTTATTTATTCTCAAAAATTATATAATTATTTTCTATTAATAATGGTAGAATAGAAAGACGATTATTATCTGCCTATTTTTTAAAATAAACAATTAAATAAAATGAAACTAATTATCCTTAACTTTGAGTATATCAAAAATGGAAAATGAATTAATTGTGTTGTATTAAATTTTATAATAATATGAAAATTTTTCTATTTTTTAATATATTAAAATAAAAGAATTATGATTAATTTAAATAAAAATTAATTATAAATATGAAAAATATTAAACCTTCTATCAAAAGGAGAAGAAAAATCAGTGTTATTCACACAGTTGTGGCATCAATTAAAATGTCTACTTAGAGTAAATGCATTTAATTAGAATGAAAGAAATGCAAGATCTACTCCAAGACCTTGAGAATAAATACAAACAATCAAGTTGTTATTAAAATTTTGAGACTACTAGTATGAAATAAACAATGAAAATTATATTAACTAGAAACCCTAATTCGAATTAAAAATGGGTTTAGCAAAACTAATTAGCAAATTAATTAAAACACAAAAATAACTCTTAAATGAAGGAATTAGGGTCTCAAATTTTGCAACATTTTTGAAAGTCATCTCTCTCGAAATTTTCTATCCTTCATATCCATTTCACGAATGTTCGTAAGTATTGGAATTGCAACGTGCCTTATACTTGAATAGTATGTGGTTTGTGACGTCCAAAACGACATTTTGATATTTTTGGGCGGTTGACAAGATTTTGTACGTACAAATGACATTTTGATATTTTTGTGCGGTTGACAATCGCAATAGCCACTCCATGTACACATCTTGTTATCATAATTTCATGATAAAATAATACTATCTTTGTTCTTAAATTATAAAAAAATTTCATTACCTTTTTGTCACATTGTTTTCATTCCAAAAATATCCCCTAAAAGTAAGAGACATGCAACTGTCTATACACATATGGAGCGAAATCCTCCAAAATGAAAATAGCTAATTTCAGTGGACTTAATTTTTTGCTGGCAAAATGAAAATAAGAGTAAATATTATTTACAAAATAGTCAAAAAATAAAAGTTGAATTCTCACCAAACAAAAATTTTGGAAACAATTTAAAATGAATTTTTTCAAAATGCAAAAGGTTTTTAATGGAAAAAAAGAAAAAACAAACTTATTCTATCATAGAAAATGGAGGGGAAGAAATTGAAGATGGTGCAATTCAAAGGGTTAGAGTTAACAAAAGGAAGAATATATCAATAGCAATTACAATTCAAATTGTTATTTGAAAATTGCGTGAAGGTAGTAGAACCTAACCTATAAAATCATCTAACCAAGTTCTCTATATCAATGACTTCTTCCTTTAAGATCATGGCTAAAGGAAAAAGTATTGATAACAATTTGGAACCCATAATCGAAACTAGGAGAAGGAAAAGAAAATATATAGATCAAGTTAAAGGTCATCCCTATTTCTATGAGTTGGGTGCATCTCCATCAACAGTTAGAAAGTGGATTGAAAGAGAAGAAATTAAGGTTCACTCAAATGCAGTAAAACTTTTACTTAGGGAAGAAAACCGAATAGTTAGAGTGAATTTCTGTCTTTCGATGCTGAATCAAGGTACATTACTAATTAATCATTCTTTTGTTGGAATGTATAATATTATTCAACATGTGTAAAGAAACACAAAAGTATTACTTATCCTTTGAAGAAGATGAACATTTAAGAGTTTGTCAAAATAAGAAATTAAAACCAAAAATTTTGTTTTTTTAGTGCAACAGTAAGACCTAGAATTGATGTGAATAAGACTGTTATATTTGATGGTAAAATAGAACTTTAGCCATTTGCAGTTACTGAACCAGCCAAAAACAAATCAAAAAATAGGGAGACTGGAACTATGGTCACTAAACCCTTTGTCTTAGTTAGTACAGATGTTGTAGATCAATGATTGTGACAAAATTACTTCTTGGTATTAGAGAAAAATGACAGCAACAAAGCCTAAATTGCATTGCAATACAAAGGCATGTAGATGATTCGAGTTAAAAGCTTCTCCTGCAGTAACTTCAGATTTTATCAAAACAGCAAATCTGGGAAATTGATCAATTATGCAAGTGGTGTTACGGAGATCATACACCTAAATGACAACTTTAATGCAGGAAAAGCAATGACCAAATATGAACAGCCAATTCAAATAAATAAATGATAAAAGATTCTTGTTTTACAAGAGAAAACTAAGTCATAAACAAAGTTTAAATTCGATTCTTATACTTAATCAATAATTTAAAAAGCCACTAATTCACTTCATTCTAACATAAGATTTCATTTCATCAAACAAAACCTAAAATACCTTAGGCAAGAATCAAACAATATCACCTCCTAAAGCAAAATCCCTTATAAACAACTCCTAGCTTCAACAGATTTATAAGAATCTCTTATTGATTTAGTCTGGATCCCATTCCCCATTAAAAAAGCTTAAACCGATATATCCAAACGCTGAATTAACAAAAATCACAAAAACCAACAAACTGATGTAATCAAAAAATCACAAAAATAAATAATTCAGAAGCTGTAAAATCATACTTAAACAAGACATGAAATAAAATGGGTTTAATTAACTAGCTATAACCATTAGATTATCCAAACAACAAAACTAACCCAACTCAACATTTAACAATTTCAGTTCTCAAATACCAAAATCCATAACAAAAACATATAAAAAACGAGAAACCGTTGAATTCAATTCAACGGTAACTCTTCTGGAACCTGGCACGAGCACCACGACCACCGAACTTCTTGGGCTCGCAACGCCTAGGATCAGCTACAAGCAAAGTCCTATCATACCTCACCAAGATATCTTTGATTTCCTTCTTGCTCTGCTCGTCAACGTACTTCTGGTAGAAGGCCACAAGAGCTTTAGCAATGCTTTGACGGATAGCGTAGATCTGAGAGGTGTGACCACCGCCTTTGACGCGAATGCGCATATCAACGCCAGCAAAACGGTGTCGTCCCAGAAGGAGAATTGGCTCGACTGCCTTGAAACGGAGGATCTCAGGTTCAACTAGCTCGATTGGACAGCCATTAATCTTGATCAAACCTCTTCCGCGCTTGCAGTAGGTGACTGCCACGGCGGTCTTCTTGCGCCCAAAGCACTGAACGGACTCAATTGGGGCCGCTGCCATGGTTAGTTGCTAGGGTTTCTGAGAGACGCAAGACAAATGTAAGACGAGAAATAGCAGTAGTGATGAATTATGTGCAGTGGGCCGTTAGGGTTTTGGGCTTATGATGAGTGAGCCATTAAATGTTAATAAGATACCATTAATGAAACGCTGCGTTTTTGTGATGAGAAATTCTAAATAGGAGTATAATTTAAATAAAAAAAAGTGCAGTGAAAAATTTTTTTTTATGGAAAAAGCAGCATTAAAAACCAGAAATTAAAAAGAAAAAATATATAAATAAAAATCTTGCAAGCATTACTTGCCATTTGCTAGACATGGTAACCAGACCGATGACCGGCGGTTCGTCATCAAGGCAGTTAAACTATGGTTCATTGTTCTGGCAGTGGTTTATGGCAGGACGATTCGAGCAGTCCGAATTTATTGTTTTTGAGTTGTTTGGATAGTTAACTAGCGTTTTTTGGACGGTTCAGACACTTAACTAGCATGAACAAATAAACTAAACATTATTTTAACAAACTGACGAATGAAAAAGTACTGAAAAGGCATAGAAAAATAAATTAAAATCCTTAATAACAAACTACAGATACAGCAAATGAAAACCTGATTTGTCTAGAATTTTTTCAGGCGTTTCAGAAATGGCTCCTCTGCCAAGCTAGAATGTCCACCCTCAAAGGCTTTGGTCTCATGATATCTCTTCAACTTGCAACCTTCATCTATCATTATCATTGGCTCATACTCTGCATTATTATCTGTCGAAACAGTAACTGAAGAATCATTTTCATCATACACCATATGGATTCCACATTTTTTGACTTCCATTCCTGGGGAAGATGCTTCAAATGACACTTTAAGAAAATCACATTTGTTCAAAAAACTTGATGTACCAAATCCAAATCGGGAATGAAAACCCATCCAGATGTGATCCGATCGAACCGATGGAATGCCATAGATTAGAAATTTGAAAGCACAAGTTCTAGATAGAGATGAAACTATGGCTTCCAACTTGCAATAAATGGCAATATCTGATGCTTCATTTGTTGTAAAAACAGAACATACTGCCACTCCTTTCAACTTCTCATTATACCAATTTGGAGATAACTGCAAAATCACTGATGAACCCTTTTTTCGGTCGCGAAACCAGTAGGGAATTTCGGTTCCAGGAACAATTACATCAAATCTACAACCTTGATATGAGACTTGCTGAAGCTGACTTATTGGTAAGGACTGTAAATGGCTTCTTAGAAATTTTAATGCTGTACTTTCATAGCCTTGGTTCATAACAAGCTTGTAGCAATTAGTAAAATAGAAAATCGGCCACTTCCATTTACTTGCGGTGGCTTCTGGACTTGATAGTGCTTCTAATGAAGTGCAATTGTTTGCAGAAATTTCATGTATAGTTATCGGAAGCTTTCCAATAGCTTTAAGACTCTTGCAATCATCCAAATACAAATATCGAAGTTGAGGATATCGACTGATGCTTTCAGGCGTATTTACGAAGTTATTTTTGCTCAGATTTAGTACTTCTAGAGAGGGTAGACAGTGGAAGTCTCCTGGGATTATTTCCTCTGAAAGATTGCAATCACTGAGGTCTAATTCTGTTAGAGAATGTAGACCTTTTAAAGAAGGCAATTTCAAAGACGACGAATCATTTCCTTTTCCAAACATAGAGAAGAACATATAGGACCAATGCCATATTGGTTTACACCCACCAAATGATAACACTTTCAGATTTTTCAGCAGCCTAATTGAGGATGGTGGTTGACATACAGAAGTTTCAGCTACATCCAGCTTCTCTAATTCTCTTAGGTAGCCCAAGCTCTCAGGTAACTTGTCAAACTTTGAACAACCAAATAAATCTAAATTTTTCAGCGACTTCAGGAAATTGATGTTGCTTGGAAGACTCCTGAGCATCTTACAATTTCTCAAACTCAAGAAAAGTACCCCTGTTAGATTCTTTATTGAAAGAGGCAATTCAGTTATGGCAGTCCCATCTAAAATAACTGTTGATAAGTGTTTCATATTGCCCACAATCTCTGGAAATTGTCCTAGTTTTGAGCAGCCAGAAAGAAGAAGGGTATTAAGAGATTCCATTTCAATGCTTCTTGGAAGGCTTTTAAGTCGATGGCAATTCTTTAAATTCAACAAAATAAGCTTTTTCAAAAGCCCAAGAGATGGGTGAATTGTAGAGAGATTTTTACAGCCTTCAAGAATCAATACCTCAAGATTTGGAACTCCTGTGAAGTTTGGCGTCTCGGTTAGGCATACTGAATGACTGAGATCAATGTGTTGCAGCTTGTTGAGGCACTGTTTAAACAATAGAAAAAGAAAGTATTATAGAAAATTAGCTTCTTAAATCTTTGAACTGATTAGTTAGATGAGAAAATAACATATATACTCAAGAAATTTTCATACCAGCACTCCTTTCCATAGTTGTTTAATAGAGCTCCGAGGCATTTCAATCATTACAATGTTCTTTGGATTGAAGTTTGCTGGCAAGTCTTTCAATGGGTAACCTTCCCAAGAGAGACACTTCAGTTTGTGATGTAGAAACTTGAAATCTCCAGTTAGATGCACCTTTCGATCTCCGTAGGCACCATGAACATCAATCATTCTAAGATTCTTCATTTTCATGAATGCCTCAGCACTAAAGTTCCTCTCATTTGTTTTAGACAAGTCTATCATCATGCATTCCACCCGTTTCGTCCCCTAAAAAAACAAACACTCCCAAATTTATGTAAATGACAAGAGTTTCTCAATTAGGAAGAAGCAAGAAAATATTAAACTTACTGATAATTGCATTAGCACTTGAATAACATCCTCTTGATCCCACAACCGACTACGTTTCCCAGGATGTTTAATGGATTCTTGGCGGACAATCTCGCGGCCAAGGTCTTGAATTAGATCATGCATTCCCAAAGTATTATCAAACACATTTATCAAAGAACAATCAGTAAGATCTGTTATTCCAGTTTCAGGATAGAAGCCAAAGTTGGTAAGAATTTTTTCTGCATAATTTCTATCTTGCCCTCTGAAATAAATAGCAATATCAAGAAACAAAGACTTGTTTAAATCATCAAGTGCATCAAAGCTTATCCTAAGAATTTGTTGAAGATTCTTATCAAACTGTTTCTCTAATCTATCGAGCGCAGCCTTCCATTCCCTCTCACTCCTACCGCAGAGATAAGAACCTAGAAGTTTAAGTGCTATAGGAAGCCCTTTACAATAATCAGTAGCACGCATTGTAGGCTCAGTGAATTGTTCTGTAAGACGTTTTTGTCTGAAAGCATGACGACTAAAAAGCTCAAGAGAATGTTTCTCATTTAAATCCTTGATTTCGCAAATGAAATCAACTCCATGGCTAACAAGTAAGTTTCTTTCTCTAGTTGTCACAATAATCCTACTTCCAGCACCATACCAATGAATCCCAGCTAAAAGTTCTAGTTGATTTTTGCTACTAACATCATCAAGAACAACAAGAACCTTTTTTCGTCGAAGTCTGGTCCTAATAAAAGATAGATTTGTATGTGTGTTTAGATTGGTACCTAATAAAACAGAGAAAAGTTCCTCTTGTAAAGCAAGATTTCCCATTTTCTCTGACTGTTTCCTAACAGTTGGGAGAAAGTAACAGCTATCAAATAGATTAGATATGCGATTAAAGATAGCATCAGCAACTGCGGTCTTGCCTATGCCACCCATTCCCCAAATTCCTACAACACGAACATCTCGAAATCCAATGCTTAAAAATCTATCTATTTGCTCTATGTAGGATTCTATACCAACAAGTCCCTCAGTGTCGCTTAATGGTGAATGATTCAATTTCTTCAGTACTGCACTTACAACTTCTTCAATAAGTTTGGCATCAGGCCTGCATATATATGATTGAATTTAATTATTAATTGTACTTTTATATAAATATAATACTACTATAGATATAGATAGATCATAAATGACATTGTGGATTGAAATTATTTGAATTTCTTTATAAACAAAAACACCAAATTACAATTCCTATTATAGTTTTGTTAATTAAAATTTTGATAATTTAGTGGATAAATAATATGTAATAACATATAAAAAAGCACAAGAAGAGCTACATTCACCTATAATCAGATGAAGGCCACCCAGATAAATTGGCAGCTTCTTTCAAAGCAGCTTTCCACTTCTTCACCAACTTCATATCTCCATTAACTTCTTCTTTAGCTCTATTGAATCCTTCGCCAAAATACCCAGTTTGCTCTTCAACCTCAGAAGGATCTACACCGTAGAAAATTGGTAATGCAATCTTCCCATGAGTTTTGTTGCATTCCATTATATGCACAAGCTCTTCTAAGCACCATGGAGAATCTGCATAATTTTGTGAGAAAACAAGTATGGCTATCATTGATTCATCAATTGCTTTGAATAGCTCAGAAGCTATATCTTCTCCTTTATCGAGAGTATAATCCAAGAAATTCACTATTCCCTTTTTATGCAATTCCCTTGTAAGATAATCTATGAAGTTATTTCTAGTATCTGCACCTCTAAAATTAATAAATGTATCATATTTCCATCCAGTAGTGAGTGTTAAGGAAGGGGAAGAAGAAGACATTATTCAAAAAATTGCTGAACCGAGAGGAATTATATTGTTTTTAAAAGCTTAGTACTGAGATTGAAAGCATATATGGATGATACGTAAAACAGATCAAATGGCTTTTATAGTTTTGTTATGCAATGGAAAGCAGAGGGAAGGTTGCATAGGAGGAAAGTCATAGTACGTGTCCTTAGTCGTTTGTATTAGTTTCTTCGAAAGACTGAAAGTCAAAAGGAACCCTTTACTATTTTTATTAGAGCAGTGCTAGTGCTAATATAAAAGACGACATAAATGAACCAAATATGAACAGACTTCCTTTTTAAACATACACCAAAACGACACTAAACACCTTCGCATTTTACATTTTTTTAGGTAGGCAACATTATCATTCTGAATAGCTTAAGATGGAGTAATGAAGCCATTATTAATGGAGAAAATATAATATGTTCAACGGACTTTCTTCATTAATGGATCAATTCGCTGCAAAAGTGCAAACAATATCAATCCTAACCCTATTATTACTAAATCTAATAAAGAGTTAGCATACCAATAGTTGAATTCAAAAATAATAACAACAACGACCACCAACCATTAACCAAGGAGAACTGTGTGAACGATTGAACTTGAAGTACAATTATTGGCTGACAAAAATTTATATATATATTTATGATGATTACAAAATAAAATAAATAAATATATTTTTAGCCTCTCATTAACTTAGTTTTTCATATTAAGATTTCAATTTTTTTAATTAATGGATTAAAAAATAAACATAGGACAACTATCAGCAGATCCTTAAGTTAAGGAAGTGTGTGAAGAATCATTTTAGTGTGTATACATTTTGTTTAGTCAACAAAACACCGTGTCTTTACATTAATTTAAGATAAAATTACACTTTTGTCTTTTTGATAGTTTGTTTAATTATACTCTTTTCTCTCTTTATTTTCAAAATTCATAAATCTATAATAAAATTGATGATATGGTGCAATTGATCCGAACAAAAATTTAGGTGTAATTTTAAGATTGTTTTTTTTTTAATAAGCATTTTAGAATCGAGCATCAAATAACTTGCGAGTAGTAATTATTGTGTTTTAATAATTTGAGGTAAAAGATTTGAGGTAAAAGATTTTTAATAAAATGTTTTTATTAACCATAGTAATTATTGTGTAACAGAAAAAATTTATGCGACAACAGTGAAGGTTATGCTAATGGAATGTTTCTAAATTATTTTGAAACGGATTTAAACAAAATTCCAATGACTAGTTTCTTCTCTATATCTAACTTTCGTCAACTCAAATTGTCCACTAATAATTTTGAATTAACTTTTAATTTAAAAATTTTTTAAATAGACGAAAATAACCTTTCTACAATTTGAAAGAGATTACTACTTACTCGTTCATATCGAAATCTCATGATTGAAGTCAGTCAAGGAACCCTCTACACTAATTTGCTGTCGGAAACAAAACATTATGAATAATAAATTTTGTTTTATTACTACTGAATTTTTTTTCAAACACTGACAAAATATTTTAGCCATAAGCAACAAAAAGACAATTGAAATACAACTGATAATGTCAATCAGAGGAATATTCAAATGCTATATGCAACAAAGCTTAAGATTCTAATGGCTCAAGGAAAGGATCAAGCACCCAGAAATCTCCCTACTCGTCTCAATTCCCAAAATACAGAGCATATTTAGGCTCTGATTGATTTTATTATAACTACAAAGTTTTTATATTACTTATAGGAAAGAATCCAATATAAGATGATCAATCAAATATTGTTTGATGCATGAGAAACCTACACTAACCCAAATGGATCAAGAAAGATCACGCAGTTGCTTCTTTCAGATATGCAATAAGATCAGCTCGATCCTGTGGCTTCTTCAACCCTGGGAACACCATCTTGGTACCAGGAATATACTGGAAAAAAAAAAACAACGAAAAGAGTAACAGTTTTGAGAGTGAATTTACAGCTGATATCATGCTCAAGCAGTTAAATTTAACAATAAGGATAGATAAGTCCTATATGCATTTTCATATACTTGCACAAAGACATAGAGCAAATCAAAGATTATGAAGTTATAGCTTGTTCTAGCTAAGGGAAGGGATTGAAATCAAAAAGTAGAAATCTTAAGCTCTTCACTACAATTATGTTTACTTCATAAGTTCCCATGGAGTGAGTTGCATATCAAGAGAATACCTGCGGCCGCCCAGCAAATGACAACAAGAAAAAATTCATAGAGATGAACTGATGATAAACTTCACTTCACAATAAAGTTCTAATCTTTATTTTGCAAAATAACCCAGCAATATCTAGCTTATATTTGGTCATAGAATGTAATGCAAGAACCAAAAATACATCCACAGCAGAAGAAAATAAAATGCAGTACAGCCTAATTCTCATTCATAACAATTCACAGCAAGACTAAAATTCAAACATATATGCAGCATAAAAGCATAAAATCCATCAGTAAATAAAATCCAATCTCTATGCTTAATTTTTTAATGAAATTGCAATTCTACATCATCTAAATAGTTATTTTAATTCTACATCATCTGCATATTCTTAAATTGAGGATCTAAATAACTTAAATATCAAATAAGGAACAAAATTAAATTCTTTAAATACAAAATAACAGCTCAAAATGCTAATGGTAATACCTTTTTTGGGTTAAGCAAATAGTCATACAAAGTATTTTCGCTCCAAATCACAGCCATATTTTTGTTAGCTGCAGAATAAGAATATCCAGCAGTTGTACCAGATTGTCTCCCAAAAAGCCCATTCAAATTAGGACCTGCAAATCAACAATCGAAAAAACTCAATCGTTGATCGATAAACATCCAAAATAAGAGCCAAAATAGAAAATATAGAAACCTTGTTTGTGGCCGGCGCCTTTATCGACGGTATGGCACTGAGCACACTTCGTCTTGAAGATCTTCTCACCGGCTTTAGGATTTCCGGGAGGTGCTTCCTCGAACGAAGCCATTTAGAGCACTCTACGGTCTGAATCAAAAACAAAATCAAAATCGAAGAGAGCAGGGCAGGGGAGATTATGGTTTCGATTGGATGATGATTGAAGTTTAAGGAAATTGGACTTTTCTGGAGAAAGCTGGAAAGTAGACGACCAGCGCCAGCGTGGAGGCCAGGCGTCTTCCTATCTTAATTACAGATCTAACCTTGTTTATGTTGTTAAATAACTATACGTAGCAATTCCAATTTTCATAGACCTCTCTCTTTCTTTTTTGACTTTTTATAAAAATATAATTTATTAGAATTATTTGTACAAAACAAACCTTATGTTAATTTTTGAGTTATATTGCTTTTTTTTTAATTCAACTAGGATTTAATTTATAGCCGCATAATAGGGATGATCTTTCACTGTCAACACACAACTGCTGGATAGAGATTTAAATCTCATGGCCGCATGATGGAGCTGACCCTTTTTGTCAACACAATATTACCGGACAAAAAACTCATGACCAACATGTCACAGCACAATGCATTAACCACTAAACTAAGCATTCAACTCCTTAAGGGTTCGAAGGATCCTTCGGTTGCTTAAGCTCTTGCGTTAAGAGAGATGTTTCTTATGCGAAAGATCATGACCTGTTGGATGGATTTTTTTTGTTGATCGTTAGATTTTATTTTTTGCTCTAGTCTCTTCTTCATGTGATTTTTTTTTATTAGGACTTATTGTCGATGATTGTAAGATTTTTTTTAGAGTCTAGGCTCATTCAATGGAGTGGCTCATCATCTAGCACGAGCATCCGTTCGTTTTGCCTTTATGATGGATGTTCCAGATGCTACCATCCAATATTTTCTTTGATGAATGAAATGGTTCTATAAAGAAGGGGGAGTTAAATATGGCAAATTTTCATTTACATTTTTTAAGTTCATAATTTGTATATTAATCTTTCTATTATCTTATTGCAATCCCAGGTATTATAATTTTGGAGGTGATTAGATCGATTTGGACAACATCAAACTTGGTTTATCCCTCAACTAAAATGATGTTTTGGTCCGTTTCTCCAAGGTAAGTTAATTCTGATATATTTGCTAATTTTCTATCTTTCCTTCTCTTAAAATGGTTAACTTTCTAACTATACATCTAAAAATATCCTTTTCATTTTCGTGAGGCTATTTGATATTTTTATCTACATCTGAGTGCACATTCAACCCAAGATCTACATAACACCATGTACATAGAATATTTTAGACAATTCCACTCGAGCAACAAAAAGAATACATATTATTTGCTATGCACAACAATGTGATTTCAATGGAAAGGAAAGATACTTAAACGGCTTTTTTTTTTAAAAAAAAAAAAATTGGAGGAGATTTTTAATTTTTATGCAAGTTGAAGTGTTTGGTTGAAAAAGAAAGTTGAAGTAGAGATGAGATTTAAAGGGCGATGAAGGGAAAGTTTGACATTTTAAACTTAACCCATGACTCCAAGGAAGTTAAACTTCCTACTTGTATCTGCATAAAAGTGAATTCCTAAACTTAGATATCAAGTTACAATTAGATTCAAACTCAGTTGCAAGAATAAGATCACTTGACTCCTATATATCCAAATGTGCAAAAGCTCGGCCTTGCTAACAAATTCATTCTCTTCAAGAATGCAACACATTATTTTATTGTCCTCAATCTATTTACATAAACAAAACTTGTTACTAACCAGTTAACCATGTGTAATCGCTATAATGTAAACCAGCTTGCAAAAACAAGCACAGAATTCTGCTGAAAGTTCATGGGGTTTTGAGCCCTAGATAGATAACTCTCTAAGTTGACTAATAAACATGCTATATATTGATAACAACCCACAAACAGACACCAAGACAAGATGCAAAGAGAAACTAGCAATCCGGATATTGCAGCAAGTACTCTTAACCTTAAGCTTAGCAGATCAAATCTAAGGTAACAAAGAAACCAATTATCGGTAAACATATGGAACAAACAATATAATCTTTGTAGCATCTGCAATCTCCTGCTAAACAACAACTCTAACGTTGTTTCTCTTTTCTGCTATTACTTGTTCTTCTACTTGCATCCTCTTAAAACTTAATATACTACATGCAATAAAATTAATTGAATGTTCATGATTGTTACATTTAAGTATTACCAGCAAACACTTTCAAACATATATATAGTTAACTTAATAAGCATTCTTTCATAACTGCAGTATGAAAATCAGAAAAAAAAATAAATCAAATACTCAATACTTAAGTCATCCCTGGTAACATATGAAGCATTGGAAGATTCACTAAATTTTCTAGACAAATATGGAGACGTTAACAAGACGCCATAATAGAAAACCAATATATGATTTAAAATTTCAGTACCATAGATAAATCAGTAGCCAGTATGTGCTATAAAAAAATAATCAATGGTTCATGAAATGACTCATGAAAAGGGTTTACACCAATTCTTTCCCTACTAATCTCAAGTCTCAAAACTTGGAGCTTTAATTCAGCTTTATTCCAAGAAATGGATGGAAAGTTCTCTCTTCCTTTGAAATAATAAATGCCTTTGGAAAAATGAACTAAAATCACAAACCATTGGCTGAGTGACCATACACAATCAAGAAAATCAGGCAGTTGCTTCCTTCAGATAGGCAATGAGATCTGAACGGTCCTGTGGCTTCTTCAATCCAGGGAAAACCATCTTAGTTCCAGGAATGTACTGCATTAAAAAAATTTCAAAATTATAATCAGATGAAAAATCCTTCAATAACTCATTAAAACAAACCAATTCATCATTTAACAGACTACTAATACATAAAAAATACAGGAAAAATTTCAAATTAGATTATCAGAAGAACAAAATCATATTTCAATCACATGATTATTTCTTATAGATCCAATCACCTCCATATTGATAATAATCATGTGGCTAACCAAACCCATCAGATACTTATTCAGCCTGAACTCATAAACTAATGATGAAAGAAACCTAAAATTAATAATAAACAATTAACTGACACAAGAAATCCTAAGAATCCAATTTTTGTAGAAGAATCCTTACATAATTGGCAACTAATAGAAAAAATTATCCCTTTCTCTCAATCTTGAAATATATTTAATCCAATGAAATTCAAAAACTTGAAATCAACCATCAATCAGTTTCTCTAATCATATAATAATGCAAAAATTATAACACAATAAAATCCAGGTGATGATCATATACCTTCTTAGGATTAAGCAAGTAATCATACAACGTTTTCTCTTCCCAGGTAACAGCCATGTTTTTATTAGCAGCAGAGTAAGAATACCCTGCGGTTGTACCTGACTGCCTACCGAAAAGCCCATTCAAATTAGGTCCTACAGATTAAAAACAAATCCCATCAGATCCATTACCAAAACGCCAAAATAAGAAAATTTCGATTCGTTGGATCAAAAACAAAACAGTGAATATGAATACTATTATATTGTATACCTTGTTTGTGACCGGCGCCCTTATCGACGGTGTGGCACTGTGCACACTTAGTCTTGAAGATCTTCTCTCCGGCTTTGGCATTGCCAGGCGGTGCTAGATCGAATGTTGCCATCGCTCGTAATCTCTATAAACTAAAAATTGCAGAGAAAGTAGATTTGATGATCAATGAATTGATTTTAGGGTTCTGTTTTGATTTTTACCTGTACAACGAAGAACAATAAAGGGAATCAGAATTTATGAGACAAAGGAAAGTTAGGGCTTCTGGCTGGCGGCACATGACATTCAAATGACAATTTTGTCCTTATATTTTTCAATTATATTTATGTGAAGAGTAAATGGTCACTTTAGTCCCTGAACTTGGTAAACATGTTCAAGAAATGACAAAAACCACGTTTTTTGCAGATGAGATGTTCAACTTGGCAAATTTTTTCAATTTAATCATTTTTGTCAATTTTTTTTTAATTTTAATTTATTAAATATATTTCATATTCTTTTCAAATATTAATTAAACTAAAATAATTAATTTTCAGTAACTAAATCACTAATATGAATGATGTACTGATTATTTTATCTAATTAAGTAACATAATTTTAATGATATATTTATTTTATAACAAATTATTATTGGAAGATAAAATATTATATTTTATTAACATTAGTAATTAATAATATTGAATTTTAATTATTGAAAATAAATTAGTTTAGAATAATAATATTTGAAAAGAATATTAAATATTTTCCGTAAAATAAAAAAATGGTAAAAAGGACCAAATTGGTAATATTATCAAGTTGGACGTCTCATTTGCTTGAAAAACTTGATTTTGGCCATCATAGAAAATATTTACCAATTTGAGGGACTAAAGAGAGCTTTAGGCCTTCTGTATAGCATGAAACGTGTAATGGCATGGTCCGCGTATGTGTATAGGTGGAGGCTATTGGTTAGCTTTTTTATTCACTTGTTGAACTTTTTTCTATTGACGAACGGTTCAAAATTGCGAAACGTGGCATTATCTTAGCTGTCCATGCAACAAAGGTCACGTTCCTCCAATCCTATTCACGAAAAAATTGTCCATTGTTGACTGACTACAGACCACTATTGTTTTCCAAAACCAGGAAAGGAAAGTTCTGATTTAATTTAGGAGATCTCTTAAGAATGGTCAAAATTAATTTTTTCCAAGGAAAAAAAAAAAGCCATACAGTTAAAAAACTAAAAAAAGAAAATATTAAGTTTATCAATTGATTTCTACATTTATGACTTTTTCATTTTAATACTAAGAAGAATGTTCAATTTAGGCCTTCAACTTAGCATTAATTTTCAATTTAATCATTTCGATTGTCAAAAAGGTTCCCAATCCCCACTTTACTCATTTTAACCAAATTCATCCCTTATCCAATTTTTTATTCTATATAATATGCATTGAGAATTCATTATGAAAACATACTGTAGATGAAAAAAACGGTGAGTTTGACTAAAATATGTCCATGTAGGGACTATTTTGACAAGAAAAAAAAAGTGCCGAATGACTAAATTGCAAAATCTGGCCAAATTAAAGGTCCAAATTGAGCAATCTTCCTAATATTAATAATGATATTATTCTCTCATTTACACACACGATCCTTCTTTTGGAAATGGTAATGACAATTTACACACATGATCTATGCATATATGGATTTTAACAACCACTTTGCACTTAAAGTTAGGATGCTTAACGAGGAATTTGAGGAATTTGAGACCACTGTGCAACTGTCCATCGTTCCAGCGTTATTTTCGAGATCCCTCTTCTTACCTTCATTTTTATATATAGAGATTGTCTTGCTTTTATGACATTTTTCTAAACTCAATTTTCCGGTGAAATTCGTTTGAATTTTCTGTTTTTTCAGCAATTTGATTTATGATCTGTTTAAGATGATTGTGGTTTGTTGTTAGGTTGAAGTGATGGTTCTGAAGGTGTATTTATATATGAAATCCGGCTAGTTGATGGTAGGTTTGTTGTGTTTGGTTTCCATCTTCTCTTTATTAACGGTGTCTTTCTCTCTCTCTCCACTCTTAAGACAGAAAAAAAAAATGAAGAGAAGAGAGAAAAAGAGGAGGGACAATGGTGATGGTGAATTGATGGTGGGTTTGTTCATGGAGATGAGAAGAGGAAGAAAAGTTTAGGGGTTGGTGGTGGCAGAGGTGGAGATGGTTAATTCCAACAATGGTGGCGATCGTGGTGGCAGCCTCTAAGAGAAGAAGAGGGAAAGAAAAGATAAAAATGATATTAAGAGTTTTTTAATTTTATATATTTTTTATTTTTATGGAAAATCCACTTCCGGCATAGTCTTGTCTTGTAAATCAGCTGATTTGTCAAAAAAAATTTTACATTTGGCCCTTTAATTAAATAAATTTTTTTAATCGGCAATTTAAATTCAAGGTGACATTAGACACTAGAAGCAAAGTTCAGGATGATAATGGTAAAACGCAAATCCGGCCAAATCGATAAATCCCTCTAAGCTCTGGGTGAAAACATGGAATAAGCCTCTAGTATGGTTTTGCATATCTTTCACACAATGCCCCAATTATAAATTTGATTGTCATTATTATGCTAGTTGAACTACTACTTCCACAAGAAACATTCATGTGTAAGCTTTGTGCTTAAGCAATTATAAAACAAACCATTCGCTTCAAAAAAAAAAAAGTTTCTAACTTCTACCAATATTTGAATTTGTATAATATATTATTTACTTATTCCTCTTTCTGTCAAAATATGTACATATTTTTTGTTCGCCTCTAAGTGCTAGCTATGTAATATTCCCACAATACAAAAGCATGACTCATGTGCTCAGCACATATGCAGGACAGAACGATATGAAGAAGCAAATTGCTGCAAGACAAAAGAAAGTAACTAAATTCTAATCCAAAATATATATGCAAGACCACAGTTGCCATCCACATTTCACTACCTAATCTTTATGTATAGGCATCCAATTATAACAAGGAAATGAACAATTAGTAACAAAATGAGAGGGAAAAAATAGGAAGCAAGAAATGGATAAATGCATTAACCAAAGCACCAAGACCAGATCTAAAAATTAGAAAACAAACCAAGAATAAAATTCTTATTGAAACTAAAACTTTACAATCAGTTTTCTTTACCACAAAATTGATATTCACTGCTCCTTGCCCACATTTCAGTATCCTTGTGCTTGCCTTGGCGGATGCATAGGCCAACCAAGAAGCGGAGGCGATCCTGGTGGTGTTACATCCCGGCTAGGAGAGAAGAGGCTCAGTTCCACTAATTGACCTGTCGAGATCCCGTCCCTCTCATAAGTTCGGAAAGAAATAGATCCACGCTTTGTTGAGGCATCAGAGTTTCTGCCAGGGCTTATTCTGCTGCTCTCCCCAAGATGGCTTTGGTTTGCTATGAGGGAAATTGTATCATTCTGCTCATCGAAGATTCTTCTCCTTGCCTCCATGTCCTGAAGATTACCCAAGGCCAAAGAATCCGCTATGGGGCAGTAAACAAGCATGCAAATACACACACCAGCACAACATAAAAGGGCAAGAAAAGCTGTGAAAGCAAGAGCTTCAAACAGAAAATGCTCTGGTTTAGATAAAACAGAGAGTCCAAGTAAAAGAACTCTTAATGGTAGGAAACTTGAAACAGAGAATATTAATGTGTAGACTCTCCTCTGCAAACCCTTATTGATGACCAATTTCAAAATCCGCCTTCCAAGCCAAAACAAGTAGACAGTTAGAATGGTGGCAAAAAGCCCAAGGAGGATAGTATTTAGTAAAGGATAAGTGCAGAGGGCAATTACATCAGGAGCATTTTCTATCTTAGGAGTAGCTGTGCTTGTAAAATAATGGGGCAATTTTCTTAATGATCCCTTATTCTTGCGCAACTGAGGTCCAATTAGAATAATGAAAAGCTGAAGAACAAAAACAGGAAGGCAATAAAGAAGAACATATCCAGCTGTTCTTCTGTTCCACTTTTGACTTAGGATTCCTGATTCCATTTTCTGTAATGGCGCACGAAGAAGGAACACCAAGGTGAGAAATAAACAAGGTTCCGCAAAACCCAGATTCGAGACAATGTACCCTTTGCAAACTCTTTCCTGCCATTTCAAATCTAGTGCATTCAACACTCTTCCTTCATGCCTCAACAAACTTAACCGTATTATTTCACCTAAACCCCACCAGATTACAAACAAAATGAATGTGATTCGGATAATCCAAGGGCCACTGAAATACGTCAGTTGAACAAAACCTTGATTACGAACTCGAGAGCGGAAGTAAAATGAGTAAGCAATGCAAAACAAACCAAGAAGAATCAAGAGAGCTACTAGGCAAATTGTAACCACACCGAATGCATCGGCAGCAAATCTCGTCAGGGGCATTACCCGAAGCACAGATTCCACGCATGCTCTCTGCCAGCATGGATACAAGGAATCCTCCTCTGGTGGTGTATACAGTTCCTTTCCAGGGTTAATTTGTTTATCAAAATAATTTTGAAATAATAATGGATGTAGCTTCTTGACCAAGGCTGAGTAAACCCAATAGTCACTCTTTAAGTAACTGCAGCTTCCCTTTCAAAAAAAACAATAATGATGGCAAACATGAAAAATACTATGCATCAACTTGTTCCGAGCCAACTCTACTGCACTCACATCAACAGAAGTATACAACCTGGTTAAATATAGTTATCCACATGCACCTGTAACATCAAAAAATTAAACTATTCAATAGAGTGAAAGAGTAACAACATACTCAAACTGGTCTATTCTCTTTTTAAGTAAACATATGCTCTTTAAGATGAATATGATAGCACAATACCGGATACAGCTTTTTCTTGTCACTCGCTTAACATTCAGAATCACAAATTATCATACAACCTACAATGAATGTTACAAAAACTACATTCCCCGACCCACCCCAAACTCACGTTAATAACTAAACAAAGAATGATGAATCAGCACTACTAATGATAAATTCTGCAAGAGGCTACCTACAACATTATTTAAGAAAAGAATGGGAAGTCTAAGAAATTCAAATTTACAAGCTTTTCTTTTTACTTACAGCAGAGCAAATAGCACATACAAATATACATACATACATACATATACACATACATATATGCACAAGTAATGAAACCGAGACTATTATGCATTTATAAAAAATATGGAAACTACAACATAGTTTCCATGGAAGGTTAATAGGGTAAGGTTACCAAATACTCGTGTTGGTTATAACGCCTAAGTTTCTGTACACTTACATTTTGCGTTGGTTTGCCTACACATGAAAAATCCTTATACATACCATATATAATATAATAATACAGCTCATGTCTCTTATCTATGTACCATAATAGCATTAGAAAACTACATGTATAACGTATAATATTTTTTTAAAAAAAAAAGAAGACAAAATATTGGCATCATACTTTCCATTACATGCAAAAGCTGCCAAAATAGATAAATGCTGTAAACACGCACATTATACTAATTACATGTAAACACAATGTAATCACCTGCAACCGAAAACATATAACTCGCAAACGACGGAATAGCTTAACAACCTTGCTTGCAAATGAAAATAAGCAAACTAAAGAACAATAAAACTGAATAAACCCACCCGAATATTTACGTCACTGTTAGAACAAGTGTACACCAGAAATGCAGCCAAATAATAAGAAATAATCACAAATCTCTAATGGTTAATTTTTAGTGAGATAAACAAGTTAAAAAAAAAAAAAACAAAAGGACAAATATTATAACAAGTCCCATTATTGATAATTTGTTATTATTGGGGTAAACTAGGGAGCTAATTCTTAACTTCTACTTTTAAGCAAGATTTATTCCATAAACTTCGACAATAAATCCAAAAGTTTAAGCATTTGCTACTCCAGCATAAAGTTTTTTTTTTAATAAAAAAAAGGTACAACTTTTCAATTCCATTAAACCTACTTTGCCTACTTTTCTTGGAAACCAAACACACAAATGTAAAAGTAAAAAAATTACTAGCTCAATATTATCTTCAACATTCTAAATCTAAACATTCTGGTTCACGCATTGAACCTAAACAAATAAGTATAGACCCAAAAATAATTATGTTCTCCAACACTACAAGTATACATGCAACATAATATAAAAAAATAAGATAGAAAGCTAAAAAATTCATAAAAAAAAATCTCAGAAAAACAAAAACAAAATCGGCAATAAATGAACATGCACTAAAAGAGCACAGAAAAAATAATTAAAAAAACGTAAGTAAAGCAAAGGCTAATCAGAAATAGCATGCAAGAACAATTAAATCGAAAATTAACGGAGGAAAAAGAACCAAAATGAGGAAAAAGTAGATCGAAAGAAAGCTTACAAAGCAGAGAATCTTGATCCGTCAACGGTAGAAGAAGAATTCCAGAATCGAAAAGCGAGATCGAAAAACCCTAAGCAGAAGGAGAGGAGGAAGGAGAATGTGAGAGAGAAACACAGAGAGAGGGAGAGAGAGAAAGGAGGAGGAGAGGAAAGAGAACGTAGTTAGGGGAATAGGTGAGTGGGACTTTGTTGGTGACAGGCTGTCTCCAGCTGTGTCTGTCCGAACCTTTAGGTTCAGAATACAGCTTCGCTTCGGATTCACTACGAATCTACGTGGCTCTGCTTGGCGGCGTTTTCCGCGAGTTGCTGTTTTTTTAATTCTAAAATAATATCCTCTCTTTACTGCTAGAACTACAATTTAAGGGGCAAATTTTTCAATTTAATTTCTTTAAAACTTTTTACTTATATTTTATTACATAATTTGTCAAAACTAAAATACATGGTAAATTAATTTGACCCAAAAGCACAAATTGGCAATAACTCAATAAATATATATATAAAAAATATTCCCTGAGTTAAATATGCTCTCAAATTTATTAAATGATTACTAAAAACGGTAAAATCTTTGTTTGATGTTTAAATAGCAAAATTTGTTTCTCAATTTTTATAGCTGATTACCGATAAAAGCAATCGAAAATACCAGTGAATTCGTTGTATAATGAGTTTTAAGAATATGTCATTGGTTCATCAATTTAATACCTCCAATGATGACAGAGAATTTGATTTAGCTTAGAATGATAAATTTTAGTGTATAAATTTAATTTCCAATAAACATTGTTTATCATACATGGAAAAAAAATCATGTAAACAATGTACATATTATTGTTGTAGAATTTGACTTCATGCTAAATTACATTTTTGGAAAAAAAATGTTACACATTAAATATAGTTTATATAAAATAAATTAATATCAACGGCTAAATAATACTCTTTCTGTTAAATTTATATAGAGAAAATTGATTTTTTATGTGTTTGATTTTATATTTTAAGATCAATTTTTTTTTAATATATGAATTTTGTATGTCGTTTTGATATTTAATAAAAACTATATGCAATTAGCGAATAATTAATCTAAAATCAATAAAATTTGAAATAATATTTGAAAATTGCAATGGGAAAAACCTTGAAAATAAAAATGACTAAATCATTTCATTGTAATGTAATAATTATTAAATCTAATGTTCCAACCACATTAATTTGAAATATGAATGAAGCATAATTTTTATTTTTTATTTTTTGAAAAAAAAAAAAATTTAAGCATAATTCGAAATATACATTTTTATATTTCAAAAAAATTATATATGTAAATAAAAATTTCGCAATTTATTTAATACCAAACATAGTGTTAGATTTGGTAGTAAAATAGAAAAAATGCCAAATGGTGATATTTCTTGTGTGATTATAACAGAAAACTTAATAAATTATTGGACCAGTGGCCCAAATTTGAAATGGAGTTTTGGGTCATAAACGTTCAAAACAGTTTCTATAGAACACCTTTGAAAACTAACACCTCTCTCTAAACACGCAACTCCCGTCGAAAAATAAACCTAAGCTCCGATTAGACTGGGAATCATCTCTCAGCAAAATGACGAAATGTCTCCGTCGACTTTCCATCGCCAACCTCCTTTGCTACCGGTCGGAAAGACGATTCAGAAACTAATGGGAGAAACTCCACAGAAACTCATCGCCGTCAATTGGTCATTTTGATGAAGAAGAGATTCTCGACGGAAACCCCATCGTCAATCGGTTTGTAATCGATATAATATATGTCTCGTTTACTTTGAGATTCAGTTTCTGTCAATTTGAAAATTTTCGTTCATTCGAGATTCAGATTCACTAAAATTATAATTTTTCATTGTAAGATATTGAAGACGATGTAAATTGACGCCTGAATGTCCATGGCTAATATGAAATTCCAACGTATTTCTGAATGGCAAAGACTTTTTTTTTTTTTTGCGACTTGAAGTTCTGGCTTTGGTTCTTTCGTTCTAACTTTGTCTTTTTTGTTCAAATTGTGAAAGTTGCAATTTGTGGCTTTTCAAAGTTGGGTTTTCTGATTCACTAAGATTTTACAGTACAAAAGTATCTTGGAATTTCATTTTGGTTGCTGTCAAAATTTAGTTTGATTTTACATCGAGTTTTCAAATTAAAGCCAAAAAAGGTTGCTGAGATAGAGAAGGTTGTCGGGAACTATGGCAGACGCTTTGAAGCTCGGTGAAAACCGGCCGGGATAGTATAAATTAATGGTTACTCAAGTTTTAGTTGAGATGCATAGAGGTATTTCGGCGGTTTCGTATAGAATTTAGCCGGTATCGTGTAGGTGATCAATTTTGAATATCATGCAGGAAAGTCGACTTCACCGGTATAGGTGCCGGCATATCGCGGGGAAAACGTTGGGCTACTAGAATAATATCGAAAACTTGCTATAAACTGATTATATTCCCTCTGTATACTCAGTTGTCAAAAATGTTCATTTTAGCTATTAATTTCTCTTATCCAACCAAAAAATTGCACTTTATTAGTTATCAATATGAACAATTTTTGGTTCATTTTTCTTACTTAAAAATGTTTATTGTAAAGATAAACATAATTATTTTTTAAAAATACATAAACGTAATATTTTAATATTATATTTTTATTAAATTATTCAACTTTTCAATCATGAATAAACAAAATAATATTTATTCCTCATTTTATGGAACTGCAGATGCATTTCCCAAGTAATTTAGCGAAAAATTAAGACAAGTCTCTAGCGAAGTATAATACAGTCACTTATATACAATGGGTACGAAACTGATACATAATTGTATATAATGGTAGACAATCTGTTTTCATAATGATGGTCTTGAGTAGTTGAAATCAGTTGAAAACTCTTCGAAAATGGAGAATTGGTTGAGTTTCTAGCCTAAAAACATGAAGGTGGACTTGTCAATTTTCACCTTGAAAAATTGAGTTCGCCGAGCTTTTGGCCGGAATGTCATAGGAAAAAGCAGCAGGGTGCTAGAATAAATTTGTTGTAAACTTTTGATATACCTTATATAAACTTGTAAAAAAAATCCATTTTGGCTATTATTTTCAATTTTGTATTTTTAAAAGTTCTAAATGATATTTTTAGCTATTATTTTGATATTTTTAAATCTTTTAGTTAGTCATATCTTTTTGTCATTTTTTATAAAACTTTAAGAAAATATATTTTTTTAAAGCACTTTACTTTTTAGCGTCAATTTGGTGTTAAATTTAGTGCGAGCAGAGGTAAATTCACCAAAGATGAAAATGATTTATTTGATAGTATGGATGATTGGTTACGAAGGGTGTCAATTTGGTGCGAGCAGGAGTTGTCCCTTTATAATGAAATTCTGACACTCATATGTAACTCTCATACTAAAATTCAATGTTTATAAAGTTTTTAATTGTCAATTTCTAACAAATTATAAAATGCATATAAAAGGTTTATGAAACTCAATTTATAATAAACAATATAGTTTTAATAAATTCACAATCAATTTACGTTCAAAATATAATAAGTTGGCAAGTTTGGAATCATAGCCAAAATTTCAAGATTGTAGCACACGAACAAGTATGTAGTAGGGGCAATTTTAATTGACCATCGTAGCAAGAGCTACAATATGTATTGCGGGCCTATGGTGCATGGAAGACCATAGCGGACGCAGGCTGGGCCGCGGTTCAAAGAAGGAGAAGAGAGGGATCGGCAGTTCTTTAATGGATCAATTAAATCAGTTGTTCATTTCATGGGTTATGGTCGGCCAGTTTTTCGACCGTTCGCTGTTGTCGGAACTAGCGATTTCGATCAGTTCGTAGTAATTTTTTTATTTAAGCATTTTTTTTTAATTTGGAATTTTTTTTTTAAAAAAAATATGTGTAGTTTGTACTTTTTTTAGCAACTTTTAATAATTTTTGAATAAGAAAGAAAAAAAATTGAAATTAAAAAAAAAATTTAAACTCAAAACGAATAAAATAAATTACAAACGTAAAAATTTAAAGAAGCTAGATTTTTTTTAATAGAAAATTTATATAAAATTTAAAAATTTACAATCAAATTGAATAATTAAACTAAAATTATTAAACAAAATAAAAGAAAAAAAAATTGGAGTTGAAAATAAGTTATATATTTTTGAAGAAAATTTATTTTTGAAGAAAATAATTTATTTTGGAAAAATCAAGTCCTTTTCCAATCTATGCTTCTAATCTTTAGATTGTTGGTAGAGGAATGATTATACAACACTCCAATCTCGGTTAGATTCTGGTTTTTCATTTTCCTTTGTCAAACTTTAATAAGTAGATTTGTGGATATCTCCGACCAGATCATTACTAGAAATTCGGGAGATGGATCCAACGTCGCTCCGATTCAAACTTGCAGTTCAACTGTGCGTCTCCCAGCCATGAGCGATCTACGATCGAAGTCAGTTGTGTTCAAGCAATCTTTAATTGCTCTCTTCGATTTGCGGCTAGAGCTAATGCTTGTGAAATCGGTATTCCTAGACGTCAGACTGTCGTAAAACCTGTCGATTCAGGCTTGAGCTGTGGCTAATTCTGATTTATTATAAAGAAAGAAGTCATTTAGAATTGATATCGCTGCGCCTCCTCTCCTCCTCAGGTTTGTATAATGAGTCGGGGGTTGTTTGTAGAGTTGTTATCTGAGCTACTAATATGAATTCTTGGAATCATGTTTTAGATTATGATTTTCAGTTCAGTTTGCTGGTTCCATGGGTGTTATAAAATGTTCATCAATTGGTGAATGTAGGTAACAAAATAGTGCTTTCTTGTTCTTTTAATTTCACTTAGTTTATTTTACTGATAGTTCTATTATATGAGATTTGATCTGTTAACTATTTTATGTGAAGTATTGCTTGGCTCTTATTATTATTTTTTTAATAAAAGATAATGAATTTATTTTTCTGAGTTTTTTAAGAAAATATCTTAATAAAATAAGAAAAAAAAATCTATATATCGATAAAGAAGAAAAAATAAGAAGTTTTATATATCGATAACCATGATCGGTAGTATAATATCTATAAATACGATATTATATACAAGAAAATAAACAAAATGAGAAGCGTAAAAACTACTGCTGAAAATAGTGTATGGAAATAGAACAAAAATTTATGAATTGAGAAACTTTAGGCTGTTTTTTCAGAGTTTTTAGGATGAAATTTCATATTATTAGAGATGCTAAAAAATAAATACAAGCACCTACCCAACAACTGTACGTACTCCTTCACTAACAAAATAATTTAGAGGTCAAATGTTGCCTTGATTTGATAAGTAAATGTTGAAGTTGTAAGGGGTCAGGTGGAATCATGTGAGCCATGGAGGTCAAATCAGGAATTGAACTGTAACTGTAGCCCAAGAGGTACGTCATGTTAAATCATTTGAATCATTTGAACCAAACCGTATTTAAATCATTTGAACCATTTGTGAACCAAAGAACAAATCACTAGAATTGCTAACCGATTTGCATTTCAAAAGTTTTTGCATTGAATCGGCAATACTGAAACTATTTGAATCGTCTATGAACCAAGAGACTGAACTACTAGAACCACCAACTGGTGCAGACTCCAATTTTTTTTTTTTTTTGCAGTGAAACAACAATTTATCGAACAAATAATGAAATTATTTGAATTGCTTGTGAACCAAGGGGTTGAATCATCATAACCACCCATGACTTGGAGGGTTGTACCATCGATACCACTCTTGAACCGACCCAAAGCTAAACTGTGAATCGACCCTAGTCGATGATTCACAAACCATCCTCGGATTGTCCCATCACGGTTCGGTTCATGGTTTAAGGGACTGATCCGTGAACTGTATGTAACTCACATCATCCATATGGATAAATGATTTTTATTGCAAAAGTAAGAGGAAATTAATAAATATTCCAGAAATAAAATATTAGGAGATAATTGAGCGTTAAATGGATGTTTGTGAACCATTGTGAACCACCCTTCTCAGATAAGTCAGTTCCATCTCTATCCACAGGCTACCAATCAAATGTCCAATCTACATTAGCCATAATTTCCTTTTATAGCAAACCCTTCATTACCAATAAGCAGCCTCTTAAAAAAATTCCATGGCAATGACTGATAAGCCTCATGCCATTTTCATTCCCGCTCCAGCCCAAGGCCACATAAAAACAATGCTTAAACTAGCAAAACTTCTTTACTTCAAAGGTTTCCACATCACTTTTATAAATACTGAATTTAATCACAATCGTTTTATTAAAGCTACAGGTTTTAATTCAATGAAAGGGTTACCGGGTTTCGATTTCGATACAATTCCTGATGGTCTTCCTTCTTCCGATCCTGACGCGACTCAGGAAGTTGTTGCTGTTAGTGGCTCTATGAGGAATTATTTATTAGCTCCATTTCTACAAGTTGTTGGTAAATTGAATGATCTTGCCTTATCCAAGAAAGTTCCTCCGGTTACTTGTATAGTTTCCGATGGTTTCATGTCACTTTGTACTATTCCTGCTTCTCAAGAACTTGGAATTCCAGTTGTAATGTTCTACACTATCTCTGCTTGTGCCTTGATGGGATTCAAACAATTTTCTAAACTTATGGACATGGGTCTTATTCCATTC
>CANUEY010270223.1:0-42287 GCA_948099555.1 Croton setiger
GAAGACGAAATCCCTGGAAATCAGGGATTTCGTTGAAATTGAAGAGGAGAGGATAGGAGAAGAACGGCGGATGGTGACAGGGGATGGGACGACCGGAAAAAAAGGGGACGAGCGGCGGTAGGTGATTGTCAGAAGACCCGTAAAGATTTCCCTTGAAAAGGGAAAATTGGAAGCAGAAGGAAGGGATTGGAGTTCAGAGGGAGAGAAGCGGAGAGCTTTCGAGTCCACGGAGTGGAGAGAGAGAACTCAAACAAAAATTGTAAGGAATTTGAAATTTGAGGGCTTTCATTTACTGTAATTCAAAAAATTTTGGATTTTAGGGTTTGTAATTTTAAATTGGGGATTAGGGTTCCCTTCGAAAAACTGGGGGTTTTGAGAACGAGACTTCTCCTTGTTCAATTGGTCTGTTAAAAAACAAAATCCCCATTTTCGAAACCCATTCAAAAATTGGGGATTTCTGTTTGGATTTCAAAGTAGTCATTTGTTATTTCGAATTGAAGTTGAAAGCGTTGTGGGGATTCTGTGTAACAATTGGAGCTTAATATCTGAGGTACTTTCATATTCCTTTTTTATTCAACAATGAACGGAAATATTTGGGAACCCGATTGATTCTTGTTTTTGTTGATCGTAGATCTAATTTAGTTTATTTCTTTCCTTTACGATTCTAGTTTCTGGATGATACAGTGCAATTAGTTAAGCTTGGGATATTTTAATCTGCTGAATGATTTAATTGTTCTGTCGTGTGATTAAAATTCTTGCCTGCTTGGAATGGAAATTGGTCTTCTCCACTGAGCCGATGGTTTGTTCTTTCCCTGAGCAAATCATGACTCTGAGTTGAAGAATGGAATCTGTGTTGATTTAGTTGTTTATTGGCTTCGAGAATTGTTTAATCGAGTCATAGATAAAGTTGTAATGGTTTGAATGTATGTTGGTCATGGAATTTGCTGTAAGTGGGTATGATCTGTTTCTGGACTAAATTCGTTTGTGTTATGTATGTAGTGTATCAAGTTCACTGATTGTTCAAGTAGAGTACATGAAAAATAAGGCCTGCCAAAGCATTTGTTTCCATAAGAATATGTCTGTTCTTGGTTTAGGATCATGCCCTTTTTCATGTCTGTATGCATTGATAACTTTTTTTGCATTCTTTCCAGTTTGGTTTTAGCTAAATATTGCTCCCTAGGCTTCTATTTGTTGTTGATTAGATCTGTTCAAAGGTCTAGTTTTGCTGGCTTGTTGGTCTTATTTTTTGTGTTGAGAGGTTGTAACGCACCTAGGGATAGAATGCATGTTCCTGTTCCCAAAAGCGTATGCTATTCTGAGTTGGGTGTTTACACTGATAATAGATTAGGCTGCTCCTGTGATCTTTAAGAATGACCACATGTGGTACGTTATATGATGAAAACTTCACTACATAGTCGATCCTCATTTAGTCCATTGTTGTTTTTGTTTAGTGTTTGTTTGCTTGCATGATTCTGCTAACTCTTCTGGTCCAGATCCACCAAGTGCTTATGAATGTTGATCAAATTGCTGGAGTGTGCCATTATTTGTTGTTGCAAATACAAATTATGTGGAATTTGTGCTGTTATATCAATCTGTTATTATGAATAGCGAAATGCAATGGGACTGTTTTTTTTTTTTTTTGATATTTTGGGGCAGTTTTGGGAATAAAAATGATCAAAGGGACTAGTTTAAGGTTATGGTGTAGCTGCACTTAGCAGCCTATTCGTGTAACTGTGTTGATAAATGTTTAGCATGTTGATGCTGCTTTGTGATGATCCACTTGAATTGTATTGTTTAGGCAACATTTGCATTCCAACCTAGGATTAGTAATGCATTCCTGGATGGTATTTTCCATTAAAGGAGATGCTCACGTTGTTTTGTTGGCCGGAAGCAATTTGCTATGTGGTTTAGAGTTTTGGTTTGTTACTGGTATATGAAGAAGTTTAGTTTGAAGGAGCTGGTGTCCCTTTGTCCCCTTCGTGTTTATGTTTGATTTTTGCCTCCATTGTTTACATGGCAGATATGATACTGGATTCTGCATGAATGTTGGTTTGTTGCCCATAAGTCTTAGTCAGGTTTCATCAAACAGTTTACTTCATTTAACTCTTTAATAATATCCGCTACGGCCGAGACTGTTTGAGTGAGGATTAGGAGCCTGCTTGCTTTTCCTTTAAATTTTTCAAGCTGCTATCTTTGAAAAAGTTTTTGGTTTGAATTATTTAACTCTTCTTGTTAGATGTTTCTCAGAGAATTTTCTAATAAAATCAAGCATAAAAGCAAAAAGGGAAAAATCAACAAAATAAAAAGGTTATTTCCAAACTTGTTAAAGGAATGTGGTGAAAATATCATTCCCGATTAAGATGAAAAATAATAATAATATTAGATAAAAATAAAAAGGATAAATAATAGAAAAAGATATGGAAAACAAGTTTAGAATAAAGTTGTAATTCTTTTTGGTAGAAATTGGGGGGTCTTTTGTAAATTTACATAAGTTTTAGTCTTGATGCATTAACTTGTTGAAATGGCATATTTTTCTTTATTTCGTAATCTACTTTGAGATAAATGCATGCTTTAGGATAAATTAGCGATTTTTATGAATTTAAGGACTAATTTGCAAATCCTAAAAATTGAAGGATCGAATTGGAACTTTCCATGCTTTGCAATAAATTGTCAGTCTAGTATGCTGTATATATTTCTTGAATCGTTTTAGGTTAATTGCATTTTTTATATTTTCCGTGATTGGGTTGGTTTGCAAATAATTTATTTTCCTAAGGACCTTTTTTATGTATGTTTTCAATTCGTTTATCTGGGAGTAAGGGATTTAATTTGGGATCAAAAGGGTAGATTGTATATTTATAGGATTCCGGTTTGTAATTATTTTTCCCGAAAGCCGGGAAAAGAATAATTAGCTTTAAGGGGTGAATTTTATATTTCCACATTTAAATTCCGTAATTTACTGCTTTCTACTTGTGTTTGCTCGCAAATGATTTTAAATCACCGTTAGGAACATCGCTAGTTGTTTTTCTTAAATAAACTTAACTTAAAAATTGGAAAACGAAATCTCGGTTTAAGAGGCCGGTAAATCCGGGCGTTAGTCGAAATGTAATTTCGGCTAACGTACCTTACCCTCTTACCCGAAATTTCTGGTTCGGATTTTGTCTTATCCGTAAATGGGAAAATGGAGTCAATTTTTAAAAATAAAATTTGGGTTTTTTCAAAATAAAAAAACCGGTTCCCGAATGGGTGGCGACTCAAACGATTTTAAGACCGACTAGCTCGGCAATTCAACCCAAAAAAATGCTTTATCACTTAAAACAAATGTTTTTAGCTTTTCGGTTTTTCAGTAGACCGGAAAGTTCGGAACCGGGCCGGCAACAATATGGATTTTTTTTTTTAAGTTGAAAAATAAGTAATTAGATAATATAAGGTATATTTGATAATTATGTACATGTTGGTTTATAAAGTTCATATGTATTTATAAATGTTTGTAATTATTTATTTGGAATAAATACTGTGAATGGAGTATTTAGATATCAACCTTATATCGATTAGAATATAAATTATCGACATAAATTATAAACCACGATTGAATGTAATGCTTAACTTGGTAAAAAGATATAACTGAGATTATATAAGGATATAAACAGTTCTGACCATAACCCATAAAGATGATATTAATCTACGACTTGTATAATCTGGTATATAATTATAGCTTTTGTTCTGGAGTACATATTTTTTTAGTAATTTTAGTGAAAATGTATAATAAGAGAAATAAATACAATAAATACATTATTTTTAGTAATTCTTATATCCAGAGACAAAACCAGCACAATGGAGTCTTTCTCTTCCTATCTACTGTTGCTGCTGCTACAGGTATACTCTTGCTATTTGACGGAAGGTCTCCACCAACTGTTGTAATGACGCCTTATGCCCTGGTGCTATAGGAGCTGGTGCCGCCGCTGATCCAACTCCACCTGTTAGAGCTTCACCCTTCATTGACCTAGAGGCATGTGACTCATCTTTTACCGTTTACGACATCTTATAAACAATAACAGATGCTCAGTTCATTAGGATACTCATGACATGTACACTATCCTATGACACACGCAATCAAGCTCTGAAAAACTAAATCGGTGCTCTGATACAAAACTTGTAGCTCTTCTTTCCGATCTACTCAATTTCTCAAGCGAACCGAGTTGAAACGATATATAACTGATTGGACCTATTGACCTGGTGTACTAGATAATCCTAAAACTAATTAAATCTTTATTTGCTCATAATATAAACATCAACATCATCACAATTAAATATATTAGAAGTGCTACAAATACAAATGTTATAAGCCCAACTGTTTGCCCTATACATGCCATGAATCAAAATTTAAAATGTATAGAAGAATGTAACTACCCTGCCAACTATATGATCTGATGATAAACTAGAAGAGACTCCTCAAAAGAACTTCAAAACCTACTACCTGTGGTTAGACATGTAACTCGTTGAGCAATGATACCTAGTAAATACTTTAACTTTGTTAGAAAGTAAAGGAAGAAATAACACAGTCATTCATTATGTTTTGCTTGGATAACTTTACCTGATGGGCCTCTTTGTTGAATGTATTTCATGCTTATTGATCATCAACTAAATCAACAAGATATTTGCTCCGTAAGGTTATAAATGAAACCTATTGACTTTTGGATCGTAAAAAAAATAATTTGCTTCATTTTACATTTGCGATTAAAATAAATTTTTAATGGGTGATTTATAATTTTTACATTTTGATTCTTTATTTTAAAAGGCTTGTACAGTCATATTTCGGTTTGATTACACGCCGTTTCGACCCCGGATTTAGGTCATGAAAAAAACATATAAATGTTTAAAGGCTGAGAAATCCTTGAGATAACCTCATAATCCCCAAAATTCAAGGAAATAAACAATATTAAAGAAATTATTACCTAGCCTTAAAATAGGCCTACATCTTCAGGCCCTGTACTATGTTTGAATTTTTTATAAGACCTCTCGTTATACTAATAGACATTATAAACCTTTGTACTATCTTTGTGCATAGGATGAAACCCTTCCATCATCCTACTAACAGAGCGTGTTAAACTTATTAACGAAAGACGCATGAGAAGTAAAATTGACTTGGTTTCTCTCCTCTGTTTCTTCTTCTACTAGTGTTCTATTTAGAATCATTCGTCTCTCCAAACTACTTTAGCATCATAATTAAGCTTCATTTTTTCCTCCTCTCTTATTAAAACAACTTTTGATCATTCTTCTTTTTTTCATTTTTTATGTCTCTTCTTTTATAGTTTTAGGGTTTGATCTGACAAAAAGAGCAAAAAAAAGGGAAGTCTATTAAAAAAGCATTAGGAATCAATCAATCGTGTTATTCATTAAAACTAAATGAGCAAATCAAAGCCTTATACATATATCATCGACTTCAGATGCAAAATTAGAAGGAATACATCCACTGTAGAAGCATGCATTTGGTCTTCTGCCATCAAAATCATGGACAATAGGCCTTAAATTGCTTTTCAGAACTGCGAAAATCACATTGTTGTTCCCGACATCCATTGATGAATCTTTGAACGCTATGATTGTTGGAACCTTAGTTGTTGTTTGAGATACTAATAATAGTAGAGCTAAGAAGACTAATAAAAAACTGAAATAGTAGAGTTAAGACTACTAAAATTAAAATCCAAGTTTATTTCATGCTCTTTTTTTTTTTTTCTTTAAGTTAAAACCCTTAAATGATAATTTTTGATAGTTAACAGTGATAAGAATGCGGGGGCTATTACAATTGAAAGGTTTTAAAGCTGATAGACTGCTTTTAAATGCAGGGCCTTGTAAATAGTTACTAATATTGGTATGAAAATCATTTCTCTGAAAATGAAATACAATGTCGTTTCCACATTGATGACTTGTTTTAAGCAATTCATCATCTTCTCACGCATCTACTGTGAATAATTTTAACACACTCTGTTAGTTGGGTGACGGAAGGACTTCATGAGATGCACAAAAATTGTATAGGGGTTATAATGTCTATTAATATAATGAGGAGCCTTATAAAAAATTCAATGATAGTACAAGAGCTTAAAGATGTATTTGACCCCCTAAAGTATGATTTCTTAGCAATCCAAGCTTTGATCTCCAGCCAATAACTTTTCAGAACTTTGAAAATTTTAATTGGGCATCTTTCAACTTTTTTTTCTTAACATTAAAGAAAAATAATATTGGTTAGATTTTAAAAATGTCAATTTGTTCTAAAAAAAAAATTAATTTCTTAAGCTACTAGAAAATTAACTAGAAGGAAAATATTTATTTCTAAAACGTCCCTTTAGAAAAAAATATAATATTATCTCTAAAGAGAGTATAATTATAAATCTAAATTAAAAATACTACTAGTATTTATTAAGAGAATAAAATTAGAACATGAATTGTAATAATATTTTTTATTGGAACATAGTTCAATTTATATTATTTTTGTTATAATATAAATTTAGGAAAGATGAATGAATAAATAAATTATATTATTTAGAATAGTATTTTTTAACCATGAATATGAATTAACATAATATTCCTTAAAAATGTGATAGTATTTCTTATGAAAAAATAATTATGATTATGGATTAAAATAGAAATCTTTAAGATAATAATTATTTAATGTAAATTTTAGTAAATAATTAATTGAGAATAAATTTTATTAATTATATATAATTAATTATTTTAAATCTAAAAACTAAAAATAATATTCAAAATTTAAAATCAATAATAAAAAATTATAATATATTTTTTTATAAACCATAAAATTAATCATTGGTAAAAATAAAATGTAACAAACACTTAATAGTCATTAATATAAGTCCTTTTAAATAATTATTTAATAAATGAATCTTAATAATATTATAAAAGGAATAAAATTCTAATTTTTCTTAATTTTTTAAATATATATATATTGTAATTTTTCACCATTTTATTTTATTTTTATAGTTATCCAATATTATTGTAATCAACAATATTCAATTTTCATTATCAAATAATAATCAAATATTTAAAAAACAAAAAGTAGATTATATTTTATATATCTTAAAAATTCAATTTAGAATCCTAAATTTTATGAAATTTTAAATAAAATTAGTAATAAATACCTTTTAAAAATCAAATTGATTTGTAAATTATTGTTGATAATTCTATTATTTCATTAATAATTATTATGTTTTTTAAACTTTAAATAAAACCTTAAAAAATAAAGAGAGATTTATAATTTTATCATTGATTTTCTGTGGATATTACTATATAATCAATTAGTTTTAACATAATTATTAAAACGCACTTTTATAATATTTTTCTTTCTTTGAATTATTTATGTATATTCTTAAAATATTTCATCAAATTATTTAAGAATATTTTGAGAATCCAACGGAATATTCTAAAAATCTCGTTTAAAAATTGAACGAAAGAATAATATATTGCAATAATATTAAAACCATATCAATCAATCAATTAAACCTGAAGACTTGGCTTCTTTGTAAACAGTAAAAATTACTAATTAATAACTGACTAAGCCTCTGTACATTTTTGTTCCTTTTGTACCTTTATGGAATATCTAGTTAATAGAAAAGAAAAATGGGTGTTAATAGAATGCTAATGATAGTATATACAAATTGTGTTGGTTTTAAATTGTTTAATTTAGCTCTCGGACATGCAGTTTATGTTTTGATTAATTTTTTTTTTTTTAAAAAAAAACTAAGGTTTTGATTAAGCATGGTGTTTTTGACTTTTTTGTCCCATAATAATTCATAAAACTATATTTAGAACAAAGTTCTAAAGCTTATTTTGGACCTGGCAGTGGTAAGTCTCTTATACTATACCTCTTATTGTTATTTTCATTAGTTGCTAAGCTTTAACTCGGTGATATCAAAATTCAAAATTGTGAAATTTTAATTTGTTATTAGTTTCATTAAAGAAAATTTTTCTTAAGAAAGAAAAGAGACCTTAATTAGCTTTTATTATATAATAATTTTTTTACTAAATATTATATAATAACTTTAACGATAGATTAAAATCAAAAATAAAAATATATGATTGCTTATCTTATAAAAAATGGATAAATTAAAGCGTTAATGAGATAATATGAATAATTTTACTTTACAACCTTATTTTAAACATTTTCATTATACTTATATTATACAAATAAAGACTAAATCACATTTATTATGTCATGACATGAAGGAAGCATATAATGCTAAAAGAAAAAACCAAAAGAAACTTTATATGGCGGATTATACAACTTCCATTATATGTCTTATTCAAATGTTCTCTTTGGAATTTGTTATATCTATTAAAATCATCCTATATTTCATCTCTCTCTCTCTTCATTCCCAACATCCTAAACGAAACTCATTACAGGTTTATGTTTGCTTTACTTCTTTTTTTATTTTATTTTTATGCTCTTTAATCTCATATATATACTTGATTATTGTTGGTATTATTAGATGATTTATTATTTGATCAATTATTAAATTCCTCATATTTCTAGTGTAGCATGTAATTGATAAACTTTACTTTTATTGGTACACAGGAGATATAGTCGTGTGCGAGAGAATCTATATTTTGATGGTCTAATAAGGGGTGATAATGCCTTAAGAGAATCCATTTCTAGGACAAAATTTTATTCAAGATATTCTGAGAAGTTCAAAGAATCACAAGAAGAAGATTATTCTCATGTAATGTTATAAATCCGATTGGGTTATCGAAAATTGCGATTCTCAAACTTGGAACCTGAGGTTGGTGATATGTATGAATTAATGATAGATAATTCCAAAGCAATAGAAGTAATAGAGAAGTCATATACTATAATTCAAAGGGATCAAAACTTACCAAACATATCTCTTCCTCAGTCTGCTGCATTATTTTATAATGGAATTTGCCCAAAATTTGAAATTATAGAATCATGCAATAAGTTGAACCTATACTTAAATGCTAAAAGAGAAGAGGTTAGTGCTGGGGTTCCTGGAAGATTCTTGCAAGTTGTAACTGGACAAGATGTTATTGGTAATGTTTATCTTCTTTATTCATTATCATACTCTAGTGTATTTGTGCGCTTATATTTGATTTTGATATTTTTTGCAGATGTTGGATCTGTGGTTGGGACTATCATGTATGCCTTCTATTTGAACCAAACTAATAAAAACGAGCAATTGTGCATTGTACCAGTCATAAATATGAAAAGAGAAGACCTGAGTTCTCATGGTGAATTAAAGTGGTTGCTGGAATTATGCCAAATAAATGATTCATCCTTAATATTTATTGATGAGGTAAACTTTGTAGGTACTTGGTTGAAAGATTATCTAAGTGTACATTTATAAACTGTTGCATACTTTACACAACAATTTGTTGCTTCGAAGCATTTGGTAAAACTTGATGTTCATCATCTAGAATACCCTTCCACCTATTTGCGTTTAACGAGTTATATTTTGACCATAAGAAATACAACTGTCATTCTTACTCATCCAATTTTTCCATTTTCTCTACAGCAAATTGTTTTTTCTTTTCGATACCTTATCTTTTTTACTTTTCATAAAATTATGAAAGAAATATATATATTTTTAATTAAAAGTATAGAAACTTTTCAAATCAAATATTGTTTTAACAGATCGACCTTTCATATTATGATATGTTTGGGAGTCTAAAGCTAGTTCTGATTAATGGACACAAGCTTCCAATAAAACAAAAGGTAATAATGTATTGAAAGTACGTTTCTTAAATATAGAAATCACATATATTTAAATACTTATTATTTTTATGTTTGAATAGGCAATAAGGGAAGCTGTAACTGAAATTTTTAACTGTAAAGAGGTATACTTTGTTTATTAAATGTTGTTAACTATAGAAAATACTATTGCTTTTTCAATGGTTTTAGATGCAAAGAATGTAATTTATTGATCTTTATAGGGAGGAGTACCATATCCTGGCATTGCGAATGTTACTGTGAGTGAGGTAAAATACTATAGTATACTTATCTTAATCAATTGATATTTTTGAAATTTATTGAGCATTAGTTAATTAAAAGGATGTTTGAAATTGTTTGCGCTTTTATACTTTTAGTACTTATACTGATTAGGTTCTACATATTTATTAAAGGACTCTTCTTGTTGCACTGTTATTGCTGAAAAATTTGCGCTAACGTCACCGGAGGTTTTGTCTGGACAAGAACTCAGTAAACTTTTGGTACGTATTTAAGTTTCTAATTTTCATTTCTTTATAATATGCTTTCATGTCCTATATTGTATTATAATTTAAGTTTGTAGATGTTTACATTTATTTAACTTGTGTGCATATAGTTATGTGACAATTGTATGAAGTCAACCCATGTTTTTCTTTACACATTTAGATTTATCATTTTGTTTTTTCCCAACTCTTTAAGCCAATAATTTTTCTATATCCTTTAATACCATTTATAATTTGAAAAATATGATTGTACAAAATAATGTAGAAAATTGTTTATTCTATTTCAAGATCAAATTTCTCTTAAAGCACTATATATTTCTATATTTTACAAGAACAAATATATATTTTACAAGAACAAATCTGAGTCGGACCGACAAAAAAATTTAGTAATTGGGTAATTCAAATAACTATTATTTAATTTAAGTCTGTAACCAACTGTAGTAAAAATAGCACATTAATTATCAAAACTATTACTCACCCAAAAGGAAGCTAAACTACATTGTTTTGTAAGTAGTATTAAAAATTGATATTATATGAAAATTAAATGGTGAAATTTTGGCGATTTGGTTACCGATCAATAAAAAATTTCGGTAACCGGAAATATTTAATAACAATAAATTGAATTTTTGAAATTTTAATAATTAATTCGGTAAACAGTATCGATAGAATCCATCATCCAATTCTCACCCCTATCCCCAATACACATTACCCTTTGAATAATTCTTTATTTTCTTATTTGCAGTTGGCTGGCATCCTACTGGAGACTAGTAACCTCAAAAGCCCACATTGTACAATTAAAGACAAGTACATGGCTACATTGTTGATGCATGGTGCTGGTCGTTTTGGGTTGAATGGTCTTTACCAATTATGTATGTAAGTATCCGCCAAATTCTATTTTAGACTTAAAACTTACTAGTTTTTCATGCATATAATTTTCTTTTTTTGTATAAACAAATTATTTATGCAGGGAAATAAAAAATAAACAATATGTTTGATCTTAGAGTTCTGAACATATTTGGTAAGGATTTCGAGAAGTGGAAGAGAGTAGGTAAGGGCTTTTGCTAATATATATATATTTTTTATGTGTATTGACATTTTAAATAATACATTCAGCCTTATTATAGTCTGAAATAAAATTTTTTTCTTTTTTTTTTCAGATACTACTAATTTAAGGTCTTTGGCCTCAAATGTTGGAATAAGTTGTATTGAGAAACTTTTTGCTGTTGAGACTAGTTCAACTCAAGAAATTCAATGTTTTTAGAGTGAGTTTTTTTTTTTTTATATATGTCGTCAAAAATTTTTTTTAAAAAAAATATTAAAATCTATTTTTAGTATCAAATTAAATTTTTTGTTTATTTTGTTACTTGTTCATATTGAAACTAATGCAAAAGATATCTACCTCGTATAGTTAGAGTAATACAGAAATTCAAACTTTAATTTAAAAAAAAAAATAATTTGCTAATAAATAAATAAATACAAAACTAACGGAAAAAAAAAAGTCTCAAACTTTTATCATTTATATTTATTTATTTTTGGTAAAGAGGCACTAACATGAAAATAAAAAGGATTAAATGGTCTTACATGGTTTGTGGCTTAATTTCAGACATTGATAAACTTTGGCTACTCTTTATTGTATCTACATATCATAATTCACAAAACGAATTCAAAGTATGCTAGTCTACATAAATTAATGTTTTACTTTTTTAAATAAGAGGCACTAGAGAATTTTCATTGGATTCTTACTTGCGGATAAGAATTATCGGTTGCTTTTGAAATTTGGGAATTTATGAACAATTTACTCTTATTCTTATATTCAAATGTCTCTTATTTATTGCTTTGAAGTTCTCGGTAATACTAGTTAATCTTTTACAATTTTCATTTTTATAGAACTAGTAATAATTTTTATTTATTTTGCACAAAATAAATAAAATAAAGTTATGCGAGTAGTCGAGTGTAGTAACTTTAAAATTTAGCAAAGAGAATTTATTGTTTTGTCTGATTGAAATTTAGATTATTCACAGCTATTATTTAGTGTTTATAAACTAATATATTAAGTAAAATAAAAGAGAAAAATTATCTAACACTTTTTATAATATTCAATCAATATAAATGTATACAAAAAATGGGAATCAAAATATAGTGTTGTTGTGCGTAAATTTTTTCTTAACCTTTTTGAAAGTACTAATGAGTCATTTATTCTTTAATTTGTTCCAATAAAGATATGCTTTCTTTTCTTTCCACAACTATTTAATTTTTTATTTTAAATTCCCAATTACTATTTCAAAATGTTTTATTATCTTTTGTATGAGACGGACATTGAAATCAAGAAAATTTAATTAACTAATAATTTAACTCTACTCTCATATTAATTTTGCCTCTCTTCTCTTTTTCTTCACCCTCAGCCGACCACCAGCCACCCTCAGCCCTCATCCAACCCTCACCGCTTACTAGCGGCCTCACCGTTTGCTAGCAGCCTCACCGTTTGTATGACGCCTTCGTTCACTCCAAAATATCATATTTTTAACTTATGTGCACTCTAATTACAAATATTTTTCCATCCTACTTATTTATTTTTTTTAAACCAATTCTATATGTCAGTGGAACATAGTGAGTAATATTTATTTTAAATATGAAATATAATATATCACATATTATGTTTTGTTACCAAATACTATTTTATTTCATATTTATTATTTTCTATTGGAATTCAAATTAATGTATTTTCAAAATACATATCATATATTTCAAGTCTTTATTATTAATGTGTACAATTAAGTAAATATAATTATTATACATAAACCACAGACATTTAATATTAAACTAAAATTTTCAAAAAATTGTGAACTATAAATTTTTAATGAATTTAAAATAGAAAAAATATAATTAATATTAGTCTAAATTGTTTCCTTTTTCTTAATACTTAATTATATATATAATTAATAATTAATATATTATAAAAAATTAAAAATATAGACACGTATAAATAAATAAATTTAACAAGAGTGCACATAAAAAATAACAGTAACTATAAGAGTGTACATTATATCTAAGATATTGGTAAAAAAAATTTGTGTCTAAGATGTTTGAAATTGAAATTCAAAGAATTTATTTATTGGAATTTTTAATATTTAATTTAAAAAAAATAAATAACTAACTTATAAAATTTTAAATAAATGTTTTAACTTTCATTTATTTTTTTCCCATAATAAGAATATTATTTCTAGATTTTAATAAAATTGGATGATGTTTTTTTTATATGTAAATACTAAAAAATAATTAATTTGAGAATAATCTATCAATACCTTAATTTTCTAAATTAAAATTTTTTAAATATCTAAGTGGGAGAGTTTCTAATTAAATAGGCATCTAATATCCCATTTTAGTTTTTTTTGTCCTTTTTTTTTTTTACGTCATCTCTCTCTCTTCTCATTCTCAAGAATATAAACAACAAACAAATTCATATTTTTTTTCTACCGATTTCCCTTACAATTTGGTTTCCGATCAGTAAATTAACCCTTGCACGCCATGGATCTAGCCCAGGAAGAGCTCCAATTTCTAACGATGGCAGACATTTTGAGGGAATCGATCTCAATCCCTAAGCGCTCTCCGAAAACTTTCTATCTTATAACCCTAACCCTAATTTTCCCTCTTTCTTTTGCTATTTTAGCCCATTCTCTCTTTACTCATCCTCTATTGTCTCATCTTGAAGACCAGCCATCAGTTGACACCAAACAAACCCGCCATGAATGGACCCTCCTCTTGATTTTTCAATTTTGTTATCTAATCTTTCTTTTTGCCTTCTCGCTTCTTTCAACAGCTGCTGTTGTTTTCACCGTTGCATCTCTTTACACTTCCAAGCCAGTGTCTTTCTCCTGCACAATTTCCGCCATACCTAAGGTTTTTAAGCGCTTGTTCATCACATTCTTGTGGGTGTCTTTGTTGATGTTGCTTTATAACTCAATCTTTCTCGTTTTCTTGGTCATTCTGGTTATCGCCGTTGATACCCAGAATCCTCTACTAGTATTTTTCTCCTTAGTTGTGATTTTTGTTCTTTTCTTGGTTGTCCATGTTTATATTACTGCTTTGTGGCACTTGGCTAGTGTTGTTTCTGTGCTCGAGCCTGTTTATGGGTTTGCAGCTATGAAAAAGAGCTACGAATTGCTCAAGGGAAAAACTCGTGTGGCTGCCGTTCTTGTTTTTGGTTATTTGGCAATTTGTGGTGTTATTGGAGGGTTTTTTGGGTCTGTAGTTGTGCACGGAGGTGAAACCTATGGGGTCTTTACCAGAATTGTTGTTGGTGGATTTTTGGTTGGGGTCCTGGTAATTGTAAATCTGGTGGGTTTGTTGGTCCAGAGTGTATTTTACTATGTCTGCAAGAGCTATCACCACGAGGGAATTGATAAGAGTGCTTTACACGAACATCTCGGTGGCTATCTTGGAGAATATGTGCCCTTGAAAAGCAACATTCAATTGGAGAACATGGATATCTAAGGTTCAGCGGACGGATAAAGAAATGTGTAAGTTTCTATGTATGTAATCTTTTTTACACTTTTGATGTTGGAGTCTCTTAAATTTGACTTCTTTTAATAAAAATTTAGAGAAGTACTTCCTTTTAGCTGTATTTTTCTGAGCTTTTGTTGTCAACTTGTCTCAGCTGCTGAATATTTGTTGTTTAATTGGCAACATTGTATATCAGATTATTGATTCTATTTTCATGTATTTATCAGTCAATACCAATATGATAAATATGTGTGTTTTTTATTGATAGGTTTGTTTGAAAGCATATTTCTTGTTCATTGAGCGATTTAACTTTAGTTTGTCCTCTCGATGCTAAATGCTCTATTGTTTAGGGCCTTAAACGAATCAAGCGGTGTCGAAATTTAACTTTACCGAACCGAACTTTAAAAATTTTAACCAAGTTCGATTCTAGCCCGAAAATCGGGGGTTTGAGTTCAGCTCGTTAATAAATAGTAAAGTCTGAGCCCTGCTCGGGTTTGGCTCAATAAACTCAAATGAATTGGATTCGAGTTTGCGATTGAGTTTGAGCTGAATATGTTTAACAATATCGTTTTTCATTTTTATTAATATTTAAATAGAAGATGAGGCTCGGAAACTGGAGCCAAGCTCAAGTCAGCTCGTTTATCTCTCGAGCCGAATATGTACAAATTTTTACTGAGCCAAGCTCAAACATATCACGAATAGTGAATAGTTTGGGTCATTTACAGCCCTAGTATTGTTACCTTAGTATTTGATAGTCCTAATATTAATAAAATCAAATATATAATGAAGAATAGCTAGACGAATGACTTTGAATTCCCTTGCTTTCTTTGAACTGGTTGTGGGATTCTCCTGTGAGGATAATTGGCCTTTCTGCATCTTTTAGATATGGACTTGGTCGCCCCATAGCCCCGCTTTTCTCTAAGCTTGAACATGTGTACAGAGCCTGTACTACAGACATTGTTAGCTAGAGTAGGATTAGGATATGAAATCATGAGCTTGTCCCCTTATTTAAAAGTCTTCTTGAAGTAAATTTGGTCGTCTGAGTTTCACATCTATCTACTCTCTAGCAATAGGCTGTAGCACATTCTTATACTATTAGTTTTTGGTTATTAATGATTAAATTGATAATACCATTTGCTTTTGCTGTTTTTGAAGGATCTATATTTCTTTTCCAATCGCCATCTGGTTGGAGTTTGACTTAGCTACTCACTGCTGCTGGTGTTCTATTTTGTATTTTTTGCTTTTCAGATGCATTTGATACCCTTTTCAAACAAGTGGGTTGATGCATTGAAAATCAAGTGATACATTTGCAAATAATTCTCTCACTAAACCCTGCTGGCATAGAAGAATGCTGAATTATGAATAATGGGATTAGGATTAATGTATTTGTTGAAGTCTAATTTTGGTAGTCCTTTTCCTATTTCTTTCTTCCTTTTTCATATATGTAGTATGTATGCTGGATAGAAGTATGTTTCTGTCAAATTAGGCTTCTCATTATTGACATATTGCTAATGAACTATGCCTGCGTAGATAACGGGATGCATACCATTGATGCAAATAAGTAAGCTTCAAGTTACAAAAATCCTACTCTGATAAAGAATTGCAGATAAATTTCTTGTTTCTCTTGGAATGGAGAGACCTTAAGCTTGGGAAACAAAAACAGATGCCTTCTAGTGACTGAGCAATCTTAGTTCGCTAACCTTTTAACAAAACCAATAGCTAAAGCACCGAACTCGTTTATCAAGCATTTTCTTTTTCAACAAATTTAATGCCTCCCTAAAACTAAGAACCTCTGCGGCTGCCGGTGAATCAACCATACCATGAGCCATCATTCCTCCAGCAACTGAACAACCACCAGTCTCGCAACAACCAATCAGCACCCACAAAACCTGAATCGTGAGAATAAGCTGCGTCAGCATTCAATTTCAAAACAAAATCAGACTTCCGTTTTGACGCAAAAATACCTGTTGCCTGCTGCTTGTACTTGGCCATCTTGCATTTTCCCAATCGTTTAACAATTTATTTGACCGAAAATGAATAGAATCTGGACTGCAGTTTCTTACTACCTCCCCAAACAAGCTTATTTCTCGAATTTCATAGCTCTCACCCCATGGCCATATGCCATACATAACCGTTGCTGCTCCATTGGCGATACCAATACAATCTCTTGGCTTAAAAACGTCTATTTAATAAATTTTTGCTCAATCTTAACGAGAGCACTAGCAATTATTATTAGAATTGTATTCCTAAATATTTGTAGTTGTAAATTGTAATTGTATGAATAGCCCAAGGCTGTTGCAGCTTTTATTTGATTTTATATGCCAAAGAATTTTCTTTATTTTCTTTCATCCATGTAGCACTTTTAGGACAATTAATATTAATTATTTTCCATAAATTTAAACATTTTATTTTTCCCAAATAATTAAAAGAATCAGAAAATAATAATAATATTTGAATAAATTTCCGTTACTTTTTTATACAATTAATACAAAATAATTATTTTTTAAATCAAGTGTGAAGAGCCAAATGAGGCAATTAAAAGTGAAATGGAGGGAGTAATTTCTTATCCACAATCAGAGCCATTTGGGCGAACCACTAAACTGATTCAATATTCATTTTATGAACTATAAATGGAACATTCACACACTTCAATTTCCAAATAAATTAGCAGAATACATGTCAATGGAAAATAAGCAAACATTCAGTTATAGTAATCTGCTCCTTATAATAATATAACAACTAACTACATTATTAGTAACTAATAACTATTATACATGAACTTTTCCTAAGTTGCTTAAACGGATAACTAATCGAGTACCAGAACTCCAAATCATAAAAATAAGGCAATAACTACCACACAGCCATCAGAAAATCAGTTCAAAGGTTTCCCTGCACAAAAATAAACTTGCCCTGGATTTGCATGGACATGCTAAAGCCTTGGATGATTCCATTCAAACCTACATCATAAACCAATTAAATTAGTCTTCCGAGTAACTCCGTAGACCTATATATATATATATATGCATGCTCGTCTGTGTCTCTATCCTCAACTCAACACCAACCAACAAAACTGAACCATACAACAGAAAACCAAAAGCTCTCTGCATATACCCAATTTATTAGATTCATTCAGAATGGTTTTTCTTGAGCATAACCTTGTTGATTTTCTAATCTAAAGAAGCAGATGCAAACATGGACAAATTCAGTATTTTTAATGGTGACTACTGTACTGTCTCCCGAATAAAGAATACTACAAAGGGTAGAGGAAGGAACAAAGCACTTACTAGATTCCTATAATTTTGGAAGTACATTTCACCTAAACACGTGCAGACACATTGAAAGTCTGAATTATTGAATCTGCATCATGATCCTGACATGTAAGTATAACGGGTCTGAGCTCCAACAATTAGCTCAACAACTTTGCCTGCATATTCAAAAAGCCATTTGTTAGTGATTAAAAAATTTTAAATTTGCTCAACCAACACAGAAATATCTATAATGCAGGTAAACTATAAACCAAGAAAGTATGCAAAACACACCTGTCAGAAACCCAATAAGAGGTACGGGTTCCAGCAGTTTTTCAGTTCTCTCAAGTTTATGCCTGAAATTTTTGACAATTGTAATTTTCTTACTTTGTCATGGAAAATATTCCAATTAAGAAACTGAAAAGAATGTGGCAAAAGAGAAAACAGACATGGATACCTGGTAAACTTGCTAAAGAATGGGTCTCTCATTAGATAAAGCGCCCATAATAATTTTCTTCTTCTTAACTGATTCAAGCATAAATCACTACCATTGAGTATTAAATCTATTAACTAATGAGTAAATTATTACATGATGAATCCCAGAAAATTGCAAGATAACATCTAACAGAACTCTAACCTCATCATTTTCGGAGTCAGTGAAATCATATTGTTGCAGTTTTCCACCATGTCTTGACTTCATAGCATGTGTTATAAAACCTAGCCCAGTAAAGTCAATGCCCAGAGAAAGAACCCATGGGATCCATGACTGAATTCCATACTTTCTAATAAACAAGACATAAATTAGAGGTCTTGTGATAAAAAGAACTTCGCCAATGATAAATAATACTCCATGAAAGCCTTTTTCAGACAATAATGTGGAAAGTGTCACCCTCTCAATGAATGGAGCTGTCAAGATATAACTGCAAATATTAATGCCACAGATCAAAGAAACAAATAACAAATTTTAAGCTTGGAACAGATAGTTTACATGGGGGCTCCATAATTGCCTGCTGATGTTGGACTCTACGTAACCATACAGGATCAGATACTATACGAGCATTTTCTCCAAATCTGTTCAATGCCGACAAAGCCCTGCCTTCCAGATTCCATGGATTCTGTCCATTAATATTTGGGAAATGACCAGGTCGATGAGGGCTTCCAGATTGAGGGAAACCTGCAGTCTTCTGCTGAGTTAAAAAGTTTGAATTCTTTTCAGTATTCGGTGTCTCTCCTCCATGCAGAAGCATTTTGTATCCACTGCACCGGAACAAAGCCAGCCTAACTAACACCCTGAACATAAGAATGTTCAATCATACAGCGTCTATAATGTTTAAAATAGGTAAACGTGATCATTTTAAAACAAAGCTTACTTGGTTGCCTCTGTAACAGCTATGAAATTCCATTTCTTATCTTCACCAAAGTAATGTTGTGCTGCAACTTCGACAAGTGTTTCCAAGTCCTTTATTGCGGATATACACAACGAATATGGGAAAGAATAAGGCCCCACAGAACCTGAATGCCTATGGGTTGGAGTTGTATCGATTATATGCTCGTTGACAGCTGTGATTATCCCCAAGATAGCAGTTACTGCAAAGACAACTAGATTGTTCAATACAACACTTCAGGCAATAAAAGAAATTACTGAAAAACTAATCTGATTGTTCACCAGGAATCAAAATTGGAAACTGAAAGGAAATCCTAAATTTTCCCAATTTTTGTTTTTCCCGAATGTGAAAACACAGCAAAATTACAGTCAACAAACCCCAACAGAACTTAAGAAATACAAAACCTCAATTTCATATATCAAAATCTTTAACAAAATTTGGCGGGATTTGTTAAAAATAAAAGGACCAAAAAAAAAAAAAAAAAAAAAACCCATCAAATTATTAGCTGAAAAGAAGAAGCCATTAAATGTTACCAAAGTTTCACAAAACCTGCTTCTGGTCCAATCTCTGATGCAGAAAACCTCTCAGGAAGAAGCCATGTCAATCCCTGCATAACAATTAATTCCCAATAACCAAATCAAAAAATAAACAAATAGACATAAAGCAAACCGATTCGATAGCCAATTACTAATTTACTAAAACAAAATTGAATTGAAATTCGAAAAATAAAAATCATACATTGGCAAGAGATTCAAGCGAGTGGACGTAATCTTTATTACTTCTAACCCATCTTTTGTAAGCCTCCATTGTTTCTCCAATTCCACAACCCGAGCCGGCCACTGCTGCTCTTTGTTAAGATACAGAAGAAGAAAAGAAGCCCTTTAATGGAGCTCGATTCGAAGAGGTTCGGATGTGGACGTGTGCAGTTCAGAAGGTTAAGGTAAAGTGCGATGTTAGCTTTGTGATTTTCAAACGGCCTGTATCCTAACCGTTGATCTAAACCACGTGGCTGTTTGAAGTTCAATCTGTGTTTGTATATGTACCATGAGCGTTGGATCTACATGTCAGTGTCATTGTTTGTGGTTGAGATCCTGTGTTTAACTCGACAATGATGAGATCTGCTGTAGAGAATAGAAAGTCACCAAATATCCAATTTGTGCAATCCAATGAATACGTAATATTTGTGAAGATGATTTTTACTGGGAGAGTTTGCTTATTTATAGAAAGAAAATAATCCTAATAAAAATAGGAATAGAAAATCTATTTTGTGTATGAATACATTTTAGAGAATTTGAATTTAAAATAATTAAATAAGACATTCACAACTAATGATATTAATAATTTCTTATAATGACACAAACGGATCATTTGATTAATTATTTCTTTTAACGGTAATTAAGTTGTTTAGGTAAATTATTAGGATTTGAACTCTCTTTATGCCAGAGAGGATGATATGTACAATATTAAATGATTAAAGTATTTATCACCATACATAAAAATATATGCAAAATATATTAAGTCTATTTAAAAAAAAAAAATTATGAAAATGTTACTTCATATTATATAGGTCAAAAATTAAATAGGTTACGTTTTATTTAATTGTTTATATTTATTTGTGATTAGTTTATCATGTGTTGTATTATTTATTTATTGTTACTTGTTATCTATTTAAACATGTTTAAAAATCTTTTATTATGGTTACTATGTTTACAATTTGTATACATTCTATTCATACGACTCGTCAGAGAGAAAATTTTATTTACTAAAAAATCTAACGATATTTAATGAAGACAAACACTACGTCATCATATGGTGATTGCAAATATATAATTATTTTCACTTAATCAACCCTAACTCCAAAAAATTTGAATCTCAATTTTTTCAGTCATTTAAGGTTGTAAACAAATTGCAATAAAAAATGTCTACATTTGTTAAGATTTAATTAAGGTTTGAATTGGAGTTTAAAATCAAGTTGAATATTATATTTGAGCTTAAAATTAAATCGTTAAATATTAATTAAGCTCGACCTCAACTCATTTTATAAATTTGATTCGTGTTAACGTTTGAAATAAATTCGTTTGGATCAGGTAGAATTTAACATTTGTTAAGCTCGAATTAAGTTCCAATCATAGATTTATTAACCTATTACCAGACCCAAAAATTCTTAACTCTATATAACTGATAATTTTTAAATAATGAAGTAAAAAGAAATTCAAACTTGCGTAATTTGAAAATATTGGTCAATAAAATAAGTTGTTTCAAATTTAGTATTTCTAAACTCCATAGTATAAACTAATGCATAAAGTTCAATTTAATATTTCAGAAAGTCTTTATTTAGGGAGTAAAAAAAAGGCATTTCTAGTTGCTTTTCCAACAATGGCAATTTATAGAAATTCATTAATTTACCATATATACTATCCTATCCTAGTAACTTCATACTATTTCAAAAGAATTTATAATCAGTAACACCAATTAGCAAATCAATTTGATTATTAATACAAGTTTTTTTCCATAAACAACAACAAGTGAAGAGAATTGCTTGTTAAACAAATAATATTGCTGAAAAATTACCTGCAAAAACAATAATGGTCTAGTGGAGCCAGAGGCTTTAGTAGTAAGAGATCATGAATCAACCGCAGATTCATTTCACAAATTACAAAAACACCATCACCATTCATTATTGTAACAAATGCATTTCCTAATAACAATAACCACAAGAACTAGGTCTAGAAAATACAAGTATTTTCCATGAACAGAGAGAAGCGATAAATCATAGAACCAGAGATCACAGAAGGTCAATTGCTTGTTGCCAAAAATTACCTGTAAATCGAAGAACCAGAAATCAACATAGTTGTAGTGAAGAGAAACGGTAAATCAATGTATTTTTAAAAAATAATGGACCGCAAAATTACTAAATTTTTGGGAGCGATTAACTTTTCCATTGTTGGTGAGCAAATTATGGTCTTCAAGGAAGCAAAATTGATGATTAGCCGGAAAATCTATATTTTTAAAGAGCAAAACCGATGGTTAGCCAGAAAATCTATACAAATTTGGTAGTTCGTCGGAAAATATCTAGGGTTTGCTGGAATATCTTCTAATTTACCGCTGATTAGAAGATTAGAATGCCAGAAAATTTGGATTTTCAATTGAGGGAGGAAGGTTTCTAGTGAGGGAGAGAGGTTTTTGGTTTTAAAGGGAGGTCTTAGGGGTTTTTGCAGATGTGACAACCAAACTTCTACTTATACATCATATAAACAATCTATTTGTTTATCAAACATATAACATACCAATATCGAACAGAAGAAATTTCAAATATATTTACATGTCTCATTAAATTTTACAAAAAAAAAAAGTTATATATATTACAAACCAAATATATTATGCTATTATAACTCACATGCCAAAAATATAATGTTATCAGTTACAAAACATCCAAACTAAAAAAATCTATATGACAACTATACATATGATGCAGTACAAGAGAGAGAGTCCTTATGCTTCAACTGTACCGACCTGTGAAGATGATTGGTGAAGTGCTATACTTCACTCAAAGGAACTGACACCGTCAATTGCTAACCTGAAACATAAATTGCGATTTTGATGAGTCGCCTACTCAGCAAATATAAACTAAAACAATTTAAAAGCAAGTATAAATCACATTTCCATAATAACAGTCAAAACATAACAATATACAAATGTGAATGTCATATGATTCCATTTAGTTATGTTGTAAACCATCGAGCTAAGTACTGCCTCGAGAATTTCATATAACAAACGCATATAACTGGCTAGTAACAGAATTATATGTGACCCAAAGGTCCATTTATAATTCATAAGTTGACTCGAAGGTTCATTTGTAATTCATATGTTGACTCGAAGGTTCCATTTGTAAAATCGTATAATGACTCATGGGTCCCGCCTGTGAATTTTGAAAATACCGGTCTAGATGGTTACAACTATCTTTATTAAGTTCTGTATGAATCATTCATATGACATATATACATTTATCATAATATTCAATATGATCCAATGATCAGACTTTAGAACCGGTCCAAACAAATATATATATAAAACAAAATAAATTTCAAATATATTTACATGTCTCGTTAAATTTTTTTTTTAAAAAAAGGTTATATATATTACAAACCAAACATATTATGCTATTATAACTCACATGCCAAAAACTTACAAAACATCTAAAACTAAAATTTATATGACAACTATACATATGATGCAGTATGAGGGAGAGATCCCCCATGCTTCAGCTGTACCAACCTGTAAAGATGATTGGTGAAGTGTGATACTTCATTCAAAAGAACTGACACCGTCAGTTGTTGACTTGAAATGTAAATCGCGATTTTGATTAGTTGCATACTTAGCAAATATAAAGTAAAAGAATTTAAAATCAAGTATAAAACACATTTCCATAATAACAGTCAAAACATAGTAATATACAAAAGCGAATGTCATATGATTCTATTTAGTTATGCTGTGACTCATCGAGTTAAGTACTGCCTCGGGAATTTCATATAACATACGCATATAACTGGCCAGTAACAGAATCATGTGTAACCCAAAAGTCCATTTGTAATTCATATGTTGACTCATAGATCCCATTTGTAAAATCATATAATGACCCGTGCGTTACCCCTATGAATTTTTAAAATACCGGTCTAAATGGTCACAACTGCCTTTAATAAGTCCCGGATGAATGCATTTGTATGACATATATACATTTATCATAATATTCAATATGATCCAATATATATCAAATAATAAATCTCAATAAGTCAATTGGTCGGATTTCAGTATCGAATCAATGACCAAATCACATATCTTCAATTATCAATGATTTCCAATGACCGAACTTCAGTAACGATTCAAACAGTTCAATTATCATATGAGCAAAGCAAATAATTCAATTGATCGGGCTTTAGTACCTATCCAAACAGTTTAAACATCATATATAATCACTATCAAATAAATCGGTTGACCGGATTTCAGTACCGGTTCAAATTATTTTAATCTCAATGTAATTTATCATTTCATAAACAATTCATTTAACAAATAAAATAAGTAAGTTTATATTTACCTCCTCATAAGTGTGAGTCTCGAGTTGTTTATCCCGTACCCCTCTTACCCTCAATGCTTCTATATAAGTCAACGTAGCAAATATTTAATCTTCTATACAAATAATTCACATGTCATGATGCATTGTTAAACATTTATTCTCTTTTAATTACCTTAATTCCATTATAAATAATTTTATTTCATTTGAATTTTAACTTATAACATATGTTTCCTATATTAAAAACAATTAAAAAATGCTATTTAAATTAATTTTCAAACTTAATTTATCATATACTAATTATATTTAACAATATCTATAACTAACTAACTCAATTTATTTGCTAATTAGTCCAATATAAAAAAATAAATTTAATTTAAACCAAAAAGGACTCAATTGAATAACTTTTAAAGTTTTCAGAGACTTAATTGAAGTCCAACAGTAACTTCGGGGGCCAAATTATAATGTTTAGAATCAATTTAGGCGAAAGGATCTAATTGAAAACAATAAAATTTTCTAAAGGGCTTAATTAAAAATGCACCAGAACTTTAGGGATCAAAATGAAGTCTGCTAGAACTTAAATCCGGCATGACTAAATTAAAAACAATTAAAACTTTGCTGGAAGAACTAAATTGCGTTAAATTATAAAACTTTAGAGGCTAAAATGTAATTTATCAAATTCAGGTACCTAGGAGGAAATTTTAATCAAAATGCAGCCTGTGCTGCCGTTTTGATCTTCTTCCTCCTCTAGCCAGCGCCCGCGCCTGAAATGCTCTGTTTTCCCTTTTGTTTTACAGTCAGATTTCTAATGATTTTTCCGGTGGTTTTCTGGCCACTTCTTGCCGCCAAATCCTTCCCAGAAACTCTCCCAAATTATCCCAACAATCTTAGGTACCCCATGTACGTTGGTTTTTCTTTTTCTTTCTTCTTTCCTCCTTCTCTCCTTTTGCTCTGTTTTCACTACCCTACTGTTTTTCTTCGTTTCTATCTTTCATCTTCTCTGTCTCTCTCTCTATTTCTTCTAATCTCTTCCCTAGACTGTAGGGAAGCCACAGAACCAAACTCTTTTTCCTTCTTTTCCCTTTTCTTTCTTTTCTTTTCTCTTTCTCTCTCTAGTTTCTGTTCTCTCTTCTCCTTTGTTTTCCTTCTATCTCCACCTCTTTAGCCTCCCTTTTGGACTTTAAGAAACATGTTCCAAGTTCTCATAATCCTCCTTTATACCTCCTACTTAAGTTATAACTTTAAACTTAAAATTATCCAAAACAATCTTTTTCCTTTTTTTCCCTTCTTTTTCACTAATCCGTTTCTGCCTTCTTCCTTATCATTTAATTACATTTCCTTTCATTTTACTCATTAATATAATTATTAGAAACATTATTTAAAGTTTCGGCAAAATAGAGTTTGAAAATATTCGCGGCTTGGTCAACGCCTGATACTAACTTCGGTACATCGACGACGCTGGCGGAATCAAAATTTACGATGTCATTGTAAATATACAGTTCTCAAAACAAATATATTCATTTATTACATTTATTTTCCAAATCATTTAATTTCAAAACAATTTCTTCTAAATTATTCGTGTGCTATGGATGTTTTAACGGTCGCGATGAGTAAAACCCCAAATTGTGCTCTCGTTTACGTCAACCGACTGTAAACATGTTTTAAAGACTTAATTTATTCATATACTCTAATTATTTTCCGATAACATATTCATATATTCAATTTTTTGACATGTAAGAAATCTATATTTAAAATGATGTTTATGCAGAAAAAATGTAAAAATACATTTTATACTTATAATGATGTCATGTATGATATTCGATTTGGTAAGGAATGTCATGGGAGACGTCTCCGTTAATACTGTATTAAGGGATATTATTAGATTTTTTCAAAAATTTGGTTGTAGAAGTAACCTTTTGCTAATTTTCAAATTTTGATGGCATTTATTAATAGGTAGTTGTAATTTTTGATATTTAAGTTAACTTTTTTTTTTTTTTCAATTGATTTACTTAACATTAATTGATCACATAAATTATTACATTATTTTTAAATATTATTTTAATAGAGTATTACTGAAGTTATTGTAGTAATTTTTTGTAAAAAAAAAATTATATAGTCAAATATTTACAATAAAAGTAATAATTGATAGTTCTATTGGAATTATTATTTAATTTTTAAAATATAACTTAAAAATCTAAGATGTTATATAATGAAGGTAGTTAATAGATCTCAAATCCAAAATTTCATTTTAAAGCATATAAAAAAAAATTAGGATATAAAAATAAATGTTATTTTATACGAAATCCAATTTAAAAGAATTTTAAACACTAAAAAAATTAGCATAAATTATATAAAATTTTAATTTGAATTATTTAATTAATATCCACATTTACGAATCATAGTTTTTAAAGAAATAGAATCTCTCATGAAATTTAGTTATAAAAAAATACAACACATAGTAAAATAATTATAAAGAATCAAGAGAAAAATAATCTATTTTAATATTGTTGACTTGTATGAAATGAAATAACATTTATTATTATTATTATTAAAAAAAATTGTCTTATTAACATTTTGTAAATAACATTTGACTCTTTTTAATTTATAAACTTGCATTATTAGACTTGACAATAATATACTGAATCTCATCTAGAAGAAAAAAATATATATATACTACATCTAGTTCCAAGTCAAATCAGCGTTTAAAAACTTATAATTACTTAAATTAATTAGTTGCTAAAATATAAGACCCAACTTGTAGAACTTTTTGATGAAAGTCATTACTGTTTTATAATATACCCACTTGGCACATTACAAAAATAAAAGCAGAAAAGGACTCTCACTTTTTAATTTCATAAATAATGTTATATATTTAATACAATTATTTTTATTTTTATTATTTTATTGGGTTAGAAATATGCAACTAACTAGCCTCTCCTTTTCTTTTAATATTTCTTTTTGACCAAATATTTTTCTACCTTATTCTATGCATAATTTTTGTTTGAAAATTCATTAACTAACCCAAATGAAATGCACATTTTGGAATTTGATTCAATTTTTATAATAATACTATTTTTTTTATTTTCCATAAAAAATTAGTATGAAGAAGAATCAATCCATTAATAATTGAAAATATAATAGAAGTAGAGAATAAAAATAAAAATAAAACAATAATTCATACTCAATCAATTATGGGTATGGACAGATGGAAGAAGAAGAAAAGTTGAGTTTTTGTTGTATGAGGAAATCTTTCAATTAACAAAATATAAACTAACCTATCTTCTCTCTCAATGAATTAAACGGTTAGGTTTTGTCTGTTTAGTTCCCTTCTTGCTGAAAGCTCAGTTTCTCTCGGTAAAAAAGTTACAAGACTCTTTACAACCTGAACCAGAATCTCTCTCTCTCTCTCTCTGTCTGTCTCTGTGGGTTCTGTATCTATTGACTTACTTCAAAAATCGACTTGGGTTTTACTTGTTTCAGTCCTTTGCTTAAGAAATTTTATTTTTTTATTTATCTATTTCTTTTTTTTTTTCATTGAAAGAACTGGTTTTTAGCCTGTGTGGTTGAGGTCGAAGTGACCCCACTTAGGAATTTAGGAAATATAGCAAAGAAAATTAATGTAAATATCTTTCTCTCTTCTTCCATTGGAGTTTTTTATTTTTTGTTCAGGAAGGAGCTGTTGGTGTTGTTGAGCTAGTGCTGGTCTATCCTCATTTGGGTCTCTGTTTTTGTTTCTATTTTGGTTTGCCAGCTTTTTGCTATTCAATTTAACTTCCAAATTCTGTTTGAGATTTGATTTGTTTCCAGTCTTTTCTTTTTAGTTTAAAGCTACTTAATTTAATGTTTTTTTCCATTATTATGAAGTTTCTTTGATTTCAATCTTGGGTGTTTTTGCGTTCTTTATTTTTTATTCTTAGCTTTCTATTATTTTTTTTTCTATTCTGGGTTTCAATTGTTTCTTTACGAGGATGGATTTCAAGTGAAGCCAACAATTTAAGACTTGGATATTGTTTTAGGATTTTGACTTCAATTTTGTGGGTCTTGATTTAGAGAGAATTTTTTGTTAGAAGCTCGCAAACTCATTGGGAGTCCAATATGGAAATGACTTCAAGGTCAGAAATTAATGATGATACTGACAACAACAGAGGCAGCATGTGGGATTTGGATCAGAAGCTTGATCAGCCAATGGATGAAGAAGCTGGAAGACTTAGAAATATGTACAGAGAAAAGGTTTTAGTATAATTCAAGTGGAAATTATCTCTTAATTAGTATAATTCAATTTATGGAAATTTTTCGTACATTTATAAACTTAATATAGTCTAGCTGGCACTGCTCCTTGTTAATGGCTATAGATGTTAAGACTTTAAAGTTATTTCAATTTCAATTTCAGTAGTTGTTAATTATGTTTATTGATTGAAATTTAAGGAACTGTACATAAGGGATTCAATGTCAAGTTATGCAATTATGATGTTCTTAAATCGGCATGTTTACTTTTTTGGTATACTGATTTAGCCCTCTTTCTTAATTTCATTTTGATTCTTTAGAAATTCTCGCTGCTTCTGCTTCTTCGGCTTGCATACCAAAGTCTCGGAGTGGTCTATGGAGATTTAGGCACTTCTCCTTTGTATGTGTTCTACAATACTTTCCCTAAGGGAATCCAGGATTCAGAGGATGTAATTGGAGCTCTATCATTGATTATATACTCTCTTACACTTATCCCACTTCTCAAGTACGTGTTCATTGTGTGCAAGGCAAATGACAACGGGCAAGGTAAACCAATGTCGATATACGAGTTAACTACAACTTCTCCTAATGTGTTGACCTAGTGAATTTGATTTGGAGTTGGACTTTATTTTCGAGCTTTCTCATGCATGAGTCACAATGATGAAGATGCAATACTATGTAGAAATATGTGAACACCATTTGGTTGCTTTCCTTGTTTGTAAATGTAATTGATTCGGCTAAAAGTAATTTTATCATTTCTTTATCAAGGAAGACCTATCATTGTCTTTTACTTTCCTTTTTCATAAGCTTTCCATGGCATAGCCAAATGGTAATAAAGCTAGTATACGATGGTAAAGATATCACTGTTCACCTTTTATGCATAATTATGAATGCACACTTAGAGGATGAGCCTTGGCACTTTGGTAAGGTTTCTGCCTTATGACTTGGGGGTCACAGGTTCAAATCTTGAAACTGCCTCTTTGCTTGTGGAGGTCAAGCTGTGTGCATCTCCTCAGATCCCCTGCTTGATGGGAGCCTCGTGTACGGGGCCAACTTTTTTTTTTTTTTTTTTAACATTCTTATGTAAGAAGTAATGCATTTGCATGCTTGTGGATGAAATGACATATTGTAAAAAAATTTAAAAACAGTAGGAAATATAAAGCCTAAACTTAAATCCAAGTTGTATTTTATTGAACATTATCTCTAATATGCTATGGAGTTTAGTTCATAAATTGAAATGGTTTTATTGTAATTTCATTTTTCCTTCTCATTCTAGAAACTTTATTTTTTAAAATACTATTCATTATTTATTATATGATATCATTCATAGTCCTTGTGCAGCTTGTATATATTTTCTGTTGATATTAAGGAGATCACTGAGCATCTGTCCTTTTCTATCTTAATGGACAGGTGGTACATTTGCTCTTTATTCATTGCTTTGTCGGCATGCAAACGTAAAAACCATTCCAAACCAACACCGGACAGATGAGGAACTGACAACATACAGTCGTTCTACATTCCATGAACAATCATTTGCTGCCAAAACTAAGCGATGGTTGGAGAGACAACACTCGAGAAAGAATGCACTTCTTATTCTTGTCCTTGTGGGCACTTGTATGGTGATTGGGGATGGGATTCTCACTCCAGCTATATCTGGTAAATTCTACAAATAATGCTTCTGTAAATTATATCTGTTTATGTTTGCAATTCTTAAACCAAAACTATTTAAAGATGTACAAAAATTTTCATTTATCACAACAGAAAGATGACATCTTAGTTTGTGGTCTTACTTATAATGCAAAAGTATCTGGTTTTTAAATATAGGGAAGAAGTTATTGGCCTGTTATCTTAAATCTTTTACCGAAGTGCCTTGGAGAAGCTAACTGCAATACTTCCTTCAGAAACGCACTTAGATATAATTTATTGTCATGGTAGCATACTATTATGTCATATCTCATCTATCTTCTTCTATGTTTAATTTACTCTCTTCATAGAATGGCCTGGGGAATAAGGTCATACTTAAGAAGCGGATGAGATTCTGAAATATGAAATGCTCATTTTAACAATTTGGAGTTTTGCTCATTCAAAAGTCATTTTTACTTGGCCATTAAAATATTTTAGATTTGACAAAATGATATATGTTCAAAAACTTGAAGATATTTCAGGAATAATGAAATAAGATGATATGTGACCTAGTCATTTTTTACTTAGCTACCAAAATATTTAAGATTTGATAAGATGGTAAATGTTCGGAAACTTGATTTTTCATGAATAATGAAAAAAGACGAGTTCAATTATTTTTTTTTTTCTGTTCAACCTCTCAACTGAAACTAGTAACATGAAGGATCCATCATAAGACTTTCCTTTGCTTCTTGCACCTTGGTCCATATTTCTGGGCTCATGAAAGAATTTCCTATCTTTTATGAGCTTTTGCTATTTTCATATTGCTGTGTGACAGAAATATGTTCATTTTCCTTTTCTTTTTTCAATTCCTACTTACACGTTTGACTATTCTATATCTGGCAGTCCTTTCAGCTGCTGGTGGGATTAAGGTAGATCACCCCAATATCAGTAATGGTACTTTTCTTCTCCTGCAAATGATTAATCTTTGCTTCACATACTCCAATATGTTAACCTTTGATGATTTTTTTTTTCCTTTTTTTTAATGCAGATGTAGTTATAGTTGTTGCTGTTGTAATATTAGTAGGTTTATTCTGCATGCAACACTATGGAACAGATAGAGTTGGTTGGCTCTTTGCTCCGATTGTGCTGCTTTGGTTTCTCTTAATTGGGGGTATTGGCATTTACAATGTCTGGAAGTATGATACTGGTGTTCTGAAAGCCTTTTCTCCTGTATATATTTATCGGTATTTAAGAAGGGGAGGTAAAGACCGTTGGACCTCCCTTGGAGGTGTTATGCTTAGTATAACAGGTACTTGTTCCTTAATATAAATTAGTATGTGATGATCAAATTCAAATAAAGTAGTCAAACTGAGAAAAAATGCAAAAAAATCTTCTTCCCTAATTCATTGTTTTTCTTACAACACGACAATCCAATTTGGATTTTCGCATTTTTTGAACAAAACATCAATCTACGTTTGAGTTCAAATTGGAATTTTGATTCAATTCTAGTTGTTTCACATTCATTTGAATTCCTTGGTCCATGGTCCTTTTTTCCCTAGTTTTAAACCAACTTAGTATTCATTATTTTATGTCCAAGGTTATGGCAGTATTCTGACTTGTATTTATAAAAATTTACAGGTACAGAAGCCCTTTTTGCTGATTTATCCCATTTTCCAGTTTCAGCTGTACAGATTGCTTTTACAGTTGTTGTATTTCCATGTCTTCTTTTGGCATATTCTGGACAGGCCGCTTACCTTATGCAGAACAGAGATCATGTGGCTGATGCATTTTATCGTTCTATACCAGGTCAGATCTGATATATTTCAGGTTGATGCATTTTATCATATAAAAGTGGAGTTTATTTGTGCTCTAGTGACAGGATTCCTGCAACCACAAAACAATGCTTGACAATTGTGTGTGTGTGCGTGTGTCGGATTCTCTTATCAATAAGCAAGAACATAGATCCTTTTTATAGCTACACTTCACAATTACTGTATTTTGCATGAAAGTAACCTGTCATATTTTGTGCATCCTGCCTGAATGTCTTTATTTAGTGGGAAAAACCTTTTGGGAGTAATTTCTAATGTTGCGTCATTTTTTAGAAGTTTTGACCAACTGGTTATTCGTGGGGCGTTTTTGCACACCCAAAAATTCTTTGTGCATATGCTAGGCGATGAAGATGAACAATTAAGTGAACACCTAATGGTAATCAGGATTACCTTGTTAGCACACTTAATGTATAAAACCCTTTAGATTTAGTAGGTAGTAAAGGTGAAGCTTATGGTGGTTTGCCAATGGGCTAGTGCTCAGTGGTTGAGAGCAGTTGCTTCACATTGCATGAGGTTAGCATTCAACTTTTCATGCTCCATTTACCCATTTGAAAGCTACCGGTGTACTACAAGGCAAATAGTAAAGGTAGTTTCTTGTTTTTCCATTTATAACCCTACCTTTTCTGACAGAGGGGAAAGTCATACAAGGTTGGGGTGCTTTTATTTGAAATTGACGTTAAACAAATAATGATAAAATGTGGAACATATTTAGGTATAATCTCACATTTTGATTTGATCAACATAGTAGCATTGACTTTGTGGTCCGCTTGGACTTTAAGAAGTCTACTGAGTTATTATTTTCGTCCTTCAATGGTATGTATCTTTATGAAATTCTCGATTCCTCTGAAACTATTCTTTGAAAGGGAAATTTAGAGTTCCATCATTGTGGCTTGCATGTTGTTTCTGCACTATCTTAGATGTTAAAAGAAAGTCTATAGCATACTTTTATACAAATAACCATTTAACAGTTCCAGCACAACCTAACTTGGGCAAACGTGAACAGATATAGCTTAAAATGTTACTGAGTCTTATTTCAATTTTTTAAATGTGTTGACCCATGTATTTCCTAATTTGGACTTCTTTCTTAATAGAAACCCTGATTCTACATTTCCTTTGTGTTAAAATTTGATGTGCTTATGTGTGAATTGACTAATCTCTTCAAAATCTCAACCTCTTAGCCTAGAGTACCTGTGATATGTATAATCCTCTTAATAATTATGTCAATCTTAATTTTAACCAGGGTAAACCACTTTATTGTAACCAAATTCGAACTAGCAAATTATCAATCTGGTATAGCATATTGATGGTCACCCCTGTTTCTAAGAATTAATAAAACCATATAGACAATATGCTAGAGAGCATTCTAAATGTTGTGTTTGTGGTGGACTTGTGCATCGAGTATACAATCAGATGTTAAAATAAGAGTTGAGGATGGGTGAGAATCTAAAAGCATAATTGTACATGGTTGTGGGCTCATGCTAAGCATGTTGTCTAACCTTGAACTTTCTGCTACATAAATAATACATATTAACCAAAAGGATGGTGGATCAAATGTTTCAGATGTGAACTAATAGAGGTATTAATTTAGTAGTATGGGGCATAATGTGTGGAACAAATTTTTCAGTTCAGGTTGGGCTGGTCACTGAGGTACCCAATCTTCTATATTGTGGACTAATTAGGTCTGGATTGATGGGCTTTCCATTTTTACGGACAAGGCAGGTCATAAGCCAGCAATGTATCTAATCAGTAGCTAGTTTGATTAGAATCTAAGCATATTAAATATTTTATATTATGTTGTCATGTATCCAACCCTTTTTGCAGTACTGGAAGAAACTATTGGCTCTACAACATTGCTTATTTTCAGTTGTTTTTTGGCTTTCGTAATAGATGCTCATTGTACTGTTCTATTTTCTGGCTGCAGACAGCATATACTGGCCAATGTTTATTGTTGCAACTGGTGCTGCTATAGTTGCTAGTCAGGCTACGATATCTGCAACATTTTCAATAATAAAACAAGCTCTTGCACATGGTTGTTTCCCAAGAGTCAAAGTTGTACATACATCACAAAAGTTCCTTGGTCAGATATATGTTCCTGATATTAATTGGGTCCTTATGATTCTTTGCATTTGTGTAACTGCTGGGTTCAAGAACCAAAGCCAAATTGGAAATGCTTATGGTAAGCTTATCTGCTTTTGAATGGTTTAAAATTTGTTTTCCATCTTTTCTTATTGTGTATGCTTCCTAGTGTCCAGCCTTCTTTGACAATAAATGAATTACTGCGTTTGATCCCTTTGAGCTCTCATCATTCTATTTATTCCTTATATATGGTTTCCATTCATGCAAGAAGTGTGAAAAAGAGTTTCACCCTTTAAGACTTCATCATTTGATTGTGACAAATTTAAATTTATGACATCAACAGGTACCGCTGTTGTGATTGTGATGCTGGTGACAACATTGCTAATGTCTCTAATCATGATACTCGTGTGGCGTTGCCATTGGATTATTGTCCTACTTTTCACAGGCTTATCACTAGTTGTGGAATGTACTTATTTTTCTGCTGTACTGTTCAAGGTTGATCAAGGTGGGTGGGTTCCCCTTGTAATTGCTGCTGCCTTTCTCATCATCATGTACGTTTGGCATTATGGCAGTGTGAAACGTTACGAGTTTGAGATGCATAGTAAGGTTTCTATGGCATGGATAATAGGGCTCGGCCCCAGTTTAGGATTGGTGCGAGTTCCTGGAATCGGACTCGTGTATACAGAGTTGGCGAGCGGTGTTCCCCACATCTTTTCTCATTTTATCACAAATCTACCTGCTATCCATTCCGTTGTCGTTTTTGTCTGCGTGAAGTATCTTCCTGTCTACACAGTTCCGGAAGAAGAGAGGTTCCTGGTGAAGCGGATTGGGCCAAAGAATTTCCACATGTTTCGGTGCGTTGCAAGGTATGGCTATAAGGACCTGCACAAGAAAGACGAGGAGTTCGAGAAAAAACTCTTTGATAACCTCTTCTTGTTTGTTCGGCTCGAGGCTATGATGGAAGGTTGTTCGGACTCGGATCAGTATAGTATATATGGCCAACAGACTGAGCAATCAAGGGAAGCACTGTTGAATAGTAATAATAATGAAAATACAGGATTTTCTGCAGTGGATTCCATAATATCATCTGTTGACTCGATCATGCCAGCAAAGTCTCCTCAACATGGAAATTTGATGAGCACGTCGTCGGGTCAAACGAGCAACCAAATGGAGATTGATGAGGTAGAATTTTTGAATAATTGCAGGGATGCTGGAGTGGTGCATATACTAGGAAACACAGTGGTGAGGGCAAGAAGGGACTCTAGGTTCTACAAAAAAATTGCTGTTGATTATATTTATGCATTTCTTAGGAAGATATGTAGAGAGAATAGTGTGATTTTTAATGTTCCTCATGAGAGTCTACTCAATGTGGGTCAAGTTTTCTTTGTATAAAAATTTTTGCCATTCTAATTCAGATTTGGAATGAACACTAGTAGAATTTAATTTTACATGCTAATAAATTTTTGTAAAGGGAATATATTCAAAAATAGAAAAAAAAATAATAATAATAATAAATTCATGTTTGGTTTAGTTAAGAGTATTTATTTTTCCTGCACATTTTAATGCTCTTGATGATTTTATGCTTTGGGGGAAAAGAGGGTGTAAATTAAAGTTTATGCTTTTGGGGAGTAATTATAGAGTAGTGAGAGAAGATATATTAATTATTCTTACAAGACAGCTTGGAGACTTCCAAGAGCTTTATTTGTTGGCTGCCAGACAAAGTTATTGCCAATAATAATAATTATTCTAATAACAAAGCATAGGCAAGTTTTGAGAATAATCCATGCTTGCTGCTGATAAGTAGGACCTGGGGAAGGAAGCTGCTATTTATTTGATTTATATTTTCTTATCATTATTTTTTGCTATTATTCTTTCATTTTCTTATACTTATTCTTGCCATTAATTCTGCAATTGAGCTTAGTCTTTGGATTACCAACTATACTTTTTAGAATTATGAGGTATCTTAGCTCTTTCGGTACAGTTATCGTTGATTTGATATAGGACTATCTGTATCAACTATAATTTCGTATTGGTTAAGTCAGTTTGATAATCAATAACGGTATAATTATAGATTGCTCCACGGTACCGGCATGGTAAATATTTAGTTGGTTATTTGTAGAAGTAGGTCTGGCCACGATTTTAAAATCGCCGCTTACGGTTCTAGAACTAATAGTTCACGATTCTAATTTTAGTGGAAGTTTAACTGAAACATGGCTTAACTGTTTCTTGGTGTTCTGGAATCGGTGGTTTACGATTCTGATTCCAGTTCTTCACGATTCTTTGAGTAATGATTTTTGGACGGTTTTTAACAGTTCTACGTCCAGTTCTTCGAATTTTTCTAAAGCAGTTTTAACGCAATTCTAAAATGATTAGAATCTTATGTAGATTTGTAAAAAAGTTTAGAACTTTCTTCATCAACTATTCATCTAATTCTTTTTTAACAATATTTCTATTTGTTATTTTTATTTTATTCATTTTAATAATTACTCAATTAAAATTGTCATTAATAGAAGTTGTAACTTCTATTTTTCTTATTTCTAGCAATTTAAATCCCTATTATTTTCTACATTCTACCTTGTCTTAATTATAAAAATTTACATAAAGTTAGTAATAAAATTTATAACATGATATTTTTCATTCGTTAAAATATAGTAGCAAGTTTTCATTATTATTATTAAAACATAAATTTTGTATTTAATGTACAAAATGTAATTTTTATAAATATAAAAATGAAATTAATTTATAAAATAAATGAATTAAATGTTTTTTCATTTTTTTATTTTGTTTAGTTTCTTATTTTTATTGTGAATTTGAATTTCAAATATGTAATATATCTTACCTTATAAATATTATGTAAGTTTTTATATGCTATTAAATTTACATAAACAAAGATTGTAATAACATATATAAATTTGATATATGGGTTAAATTATGTAATTTTTTTTTCTTTTTTAAAAAATTATTTTAGTTTAAATTAATTTAGGTCAAGAATGAGGTAGCAAATAATAGCATCACATGATGATGCTGAAAGATAAAAGTATAATTAGATTTTTATTTATTTTTTTATTTTTTTTTGGTTATCAAACTTAGGCCTTTGTAGAGATAATAATTATAGTTTTTGAATGACATGCATGAATTAATAAAATAATATGTAAATTATGAATGTCATATTTTTAATGTTAAAATAGAGCCAAATAACTTTTATATAATAATTTTTAATATTCAATCGGCAAATAAATTTATAAAATTTGTATATAATAAGTGGCAGACTTACAAAATTTATAAATGAAAAAGAAAGAAAATATCAACATCAGTATATATATATATATCAAAATTTATAACTTGGAAAAGGATTATAGAAAAATGTAATAATTTCCATTTGATTAACTAATGGAAATTACTTTGAAAAAAAAAAACTAATGGAAATGATGACAACATGATATTTGAAGAAAATAATTAGTATATAAATTGAATAACATGATTAAGGGTCTGTTTGACAAAACTATCTATTTAAATATCACTTAATTGTTTGTAATATCCATTTACAAAAATTACAAATACTAGCATTTGACAAATCACTATCTAAATTAAATTATCTATTGAATGGTAAAAAAATTAATTATCCTAAATTTACTCTTTAAACTAGTCAATTACAATTGTACATATTAATAACCACCACCACCTTCCAAATATCAATGTTTGAATTTTCATTTGATCATCAACGACACTTCAAATTTGAATAGTTTTTTTTTTTTTTTTTTTTTATGGAACCGTTTGGAATTATTGGTTCAAACATCCGGTTCCAACGGTTCAAATTTTTGGAATCATAACTATTGGTTTCAGTTGGTCAATTGTCGATTTCAGCCCGTTAAAGTTTTAAAATAATTAAGGTTTTAATTTTTCTTAAATCAGAACCGAACTTTTCTTTAAAGATTATGGTTACAGTCTATGACAGTTTCAGTTTTTGACAATTTCAAACCGATAATTTAACCGGTTCGAACTTTAAAATAACTAAATATATGTAGAAGCGGTCACATTACTATGGGACAAGATGCAAGTGAAGATTATGGAAGAAACAAAGAATTATTGTACTTGAGTTTCTTGTAACATGATTCAAAATCAAATCATGTTGATGATGTAGTGAAGGTTTTTGTTTTTTTAAATTAAGCACATGCAATCCTTTAATAAGTCTTGTTTGGTATGATTTTAGATCTAACTAGGAATTTTACAAGAAAATACTTCAAATTTAGAAAATCTGTTCTGTTCTGACCTAAACATGTGTCACAAAAATTTAAAATATATATATAAAAAAAAAATTCTAATTTGACTGAGTTGACCCATGAAATCCCAACCAGATCAAATGCATGTACTGTATCTCAAAAATGGATCTCTTGGTGATTGAGTATAATCAGTTTTCTGTAAATTAAAAATAAAAAATTTAACTCTTGCTACTAAATTATACTAGTTTCACATGTTATATCTGCAGAATTACATTAAAAAACTTACATATTTGATTTATATTAATTTACTCTTTTTTTTTCTATCCTAGTTTAATTATTATATGATACAAATTATATATAAACCTCTATTCATATTTATTATTTTTATAATTATATTGTAAATAATGTAATTTATATTATTGTTCCATAAATTTAAAAATTTAATATACTTTTATAACCATAACAACTAATAAACTTATTAAAGCACTATCTTAACCATATTCTGATATGTATTTACAGTCACGAAAAAAATTTGATTTTTTCAAAATTTAAAAACTCAATTTTTCTTATTCTAAATAAAAATTTATCATCTTCAAATTAATGAAGTGTACTTTGATAATTTTTTTTTCTTTATTTTGATATATAAATCGTTATCATTGATATATTAATTAAAATATAATAATACTTTTATAAGTTGTATTTTTTTTTAAATACAAAAGTCAAAACTAGATTTTTCACCTAATTGAGTTCAGTAAGAACATCAATTAAAATTGAGTGTCTAAAAACATAACTACGTAGATCATTAAACTTGTTATATTATTAATATCATTATGTAAAGCAAAATACAATTTGGAGGAGTATTTGATCACTCCATATAACCAGACTTAAAATCAGATACATCTGCCAAATTATGTGCATATTAATTCGCTGATCACTTCACAAAATTCGTTGTAAGTGAAGAAAAAAAACTCTAGCAACTACTTATAATCTCAAAATTAAATTTTCAGAATAAGTAAAATCTAAATTAGATAGACTAAACGCATGCACTACTTGTAAACAATTAGTTTCTAAGTAAAATTGTGCTATAAAATTTTTTCCTTTTAACCAAGATAATGCCTCCCTTATTGTCAATCTCTCTACCATTAACACATTATAACTTGGTCCTAAATATTTAGCAACACAACTCATCAAATCATCATAATCGTCTCTTATAATCCATTCTACGTAACTTATTTTGTATCTAAATCAAATGAGATATTAACATTGCATAAGTTTTATTAAAAATATAGGTTTTAAATGGATATCGACTATAAATGAATAATTATCTGATTTGACATGATTCTCATGATATAAAATTTTAGTATTTGTTCAGTTTCAAAACTCATTTGTTTCTATCCATTAAGTTTTAAATACGTGGATCGAAATGAGTATTTTTTAAGTGAAATATCTAAGTTTGACATCGATATTAAGAATAGGATACTACAAAAATATAGACTTCATCATACTAAAATTTGGATACTAATAATATGTCATCTTGCTCTATTCATTTATTAGATAAAAAATTTAATATCATATGAGAAACTCTTTAAACTCATAATTGGTTGTATTTTTTGTTTTTGTTATTAAATTATTTGGGTTAAAAATTTGAAATTTACAATATTCGAAACTCCAAAAATTTGAAATGTAAAAGGATTATTTGAAAAATTAATTTTGTCTTTTTCTAAATCGAACACACATCAAATTTAAGCTAGAAAACATCCCAATATAAAATTTGTGTTTTCTAAAATCAATCAATAAATTATTTTTTGAGAAATATGTATTGTAAATCAAACATAATTATGATTGAATCAAATTAAAAAATTTCAATCATAAAATAATAAATATTAGCTTTTAACTTTTGCAGTAAAATTCATTATTCCTCACCTAAAACTAAAATTAAGTTAATCATATTGAAAGTAAATTAATTCATTATTGTTATTCATCTCTTAAAATAAAGTTAATAATCATGTTTAATCGTAGAATTAAGAATGACTATTTTCATAAGAATATTTTTTTCTTTAAATATTATTTGTATAGAATTTTCTTTTATAATATTAATTTTTTAAGAAAATATTTAAAAATTGTAGATTTTGTATATAATTGACATGTCAATATTATATCATTGAAAAAATAAAAGCCAAATAAAACTTACCATAATAAAAAAGGAAATATTTAAATTAATTCTAAGTAAATTCATATTTTGATGTTTTTATTTTAATTGATCATACAATGATATCTAATGAAATTTATGCTAAAATTAACTAATTCATCCATGAATCTTAAAAATATTTATTCAATCAAAATCCATCATACATTATGGGCTATTGTTTTAATAGAATTTTGTAAAAAATCTAAATTTAGACATAATCAAATGATTTATACATCATCAAATAAATAAAGAATTGACAGATAAAAAAATAATTATATTAAAAATCAATCAAAGATAAATAATAATTTAAAAATAAAGTTCACACAGTTTTTTTTAACGAGCAATCAAATAAATAGAGTACATGAAATTTTCAATTAGACACGCATTCTCGAAATATAATGCATCGTTAAGACCATTAAACTATTTTAGCTTGATATTTTAACAACTATAAAAAAAATTATAGTGTAATTAAATAAGCTCATATGATGTTATTTAAATTCAACTTTAAACATACTAAAATTTTATGTAATTTATTCTAAATGATATCAATGTCAAATTATATATCAAAATAAATATTTTATTTTCACCAAGTTTTTTTAAAAAAATATATATAATCTAATATTATCACATCAAATATGAATCTTACTTTTATATTAACATTCTATTTACCATTAGCATTATTGAGAAAGACAATAAAGGTGAGTAGCAATTAGAAAGAAAAAGAATAAAAAATTTATGAGAATTATTTGAAAAAAAAAAAATGAACTTAACATTGAGTTTGAATAAATTATAATTAAAATAAACTATGGCTAGAAATGATTGCTTATGAAGAAAAAATAGGTTGCAAGAGAATAATAGTTTATAATTTATGTACTAAAAATGTACATTAGAAATTCTAAATTATTTATAGGTTTTCAATAAATTAATTAATCAAATTTTTAATATGAAATAAGGAGAATATTAAAAAATTATTGATTTTCCTTATAATTTGTAGAGACATTAGAACAACAGAATGATTTCAAATTAAAAAAAAAGGTTTCAAATTAATTATTACCATTTTTATGATTTTAAATAAAATTTGATTAAAATTTATACTTACCATTTTCATGTCCATAATTCATGGAATGAAATTCACTATATAAAAAAAAAATACATTGATGTCATAATAAAATATTTTACTTTTTATTAAAATAGTTCATTTACTTTAAGCTTAAATCATTTCTATAAATTTTAAGAATTTCTAATAATATTCAAATTATAAAAAAGAAATATATATATATATAATTTGCGACATTAAATATCATTAAAAGGAATCTAATTTATTAAGTTTGATCTTTAATCACTATATTTTTGTTTGCTAGTTATTACTTAAAATGAAATTATTTACCTATATTTCATATATTTCTAATATTATTGACACATTTTACTATAAAAAAAAATATTAATTGTAATACCTACTTTTCAAAATTGGAGGAATAAAGCAAGTAGTTGATTTCGTGCAACAAATTTAATTTAAACCAAAATGAGAATGCGAATCTATAAAATAACAATATTTAATAAACAGTTTTAATTTATTAGTAAATTAGATTAACAATTTCTTAATATATATATATATATATATATATATATATATATATATATATATATATATATATATATATATATCAAGATAATATATAAAAAAATATATGATATAAAA
>CANUEY010270317.1:0-14309 GCA_948099555.1 Croton setiger
ATAATAATAATAATAATAATAATAATAATAATAATAATAATAATAATAATAATAATAATAATAATAATAATAATAATAATAATAATAATAATAATAATAATAATAATAATAATAATAATAATAATAATAAACAACGTAAAGACTATAAATGTAAAATGACATAAAATGTGATATATTGTTAAATATTAAAAAGTACTATTTATTAGTGAAAAGTATGCTAGAATATATACAATTTTCCTTTTGTTAATTATGCTGCAGACCAAATGTTATTATTATTATTATTATTTGATAGGGTCCAAATTATAAAATTGGATTGTTTTCTGCATACCGAAATAAATATTGACAATAGTATAAAATTAACTGAAACACAATATTGCTTTTCAGTACAAAAATGCCCAATTGGAGAGTGAAAGGTTGTATTGTTGAATCTGTGCATGTGTGCAAGTTGTTAATTGTGAAATGCACGGTCTGATGGATCCAAGTCCAATCTGAAAACCGAAATATGCAATTTTGTACACAGTTCCTCGTATGTCCACACCGGAATTGACAACCAAACATGATAATCTAATTGGAATTGGGGGGAAAAAAATCTATACTTCAAGAATTCTAACAATATGTCCATATGAATGTGTAGAAAGATGAATATGTGACCATATAAAGTTGGACAAGATGAGAAATGAACAGATTAGACAGAAAATTCATGTAGCGGAAGGTGAGAAAAAGTCAACTTAAGTAGTATGGACATATATTGTGTAGCACTCGATATGCAGCGGTATGCGAATGTGATACTTTGTAGTAGAGGAAACTAAGAGGAGTATAGGTAGATATAAGACTATTTGGAGAGGGAGTTATTGCGAGAGATATCAAGACTTTACACATAGACGAGTATTTGCTTAGTGATAAGCTTACATAGAGGCGTAAAATCCATGTCTTATAACATGCCTAATTTCGGTTTATATTACTAATGAATTCACCAAATTTTATAGAATATTACCCATATTACATTAATGAAAAAGTCAAAAACACACAAAATATTCCAATCCAATTTTGATAAAACCTCTAATTATAATAAAATAAACTAGCAGTAAAAATTTAAAATTTTCTAAAAGAATTTAGAAATCAATAATAAAATAATTTAGAAATTAGAAAAATAACACTTTTTATTAATAATGGTAGTTGATAAATCCAAATATTCCAAAATAATCCATTTAAGTATATTCATACAATCTGAAAATACGAGTCAAAAATTATAAATCATTTTTAAAATTCTTCAAAATTCACTAAGACACCCTAGAAAAAATTTAGTTGTCATGGTCGTTTATCATTTTTTCGCAACTTTCACTAAAAAATTTTTAATAAATGTTAATACTAGTAAGTAAAGTCATATTAGTAAATAAAAGTCAATTGATCAAGTAAATAAATATCAGTTAGTAAAATTGATAAATTTATATACAAGTCAATAAAGTATATAGAAGTCTATATATATAAATAAACATTCAAATATAGATGTAAATAATCAATAAAGTATTAACGACATAACAATATTTCTACTCATGATTGAGGATCTTTTTGTAATATGATTTCATCTTCTACTTTATGCTTAAGGACCCAATTGAAATTAAACAAATTGGCTGGCAAAATTGTTGTCAATTACCGAAAAATTTCAATAATGGCAGAATCTAAAAAATTCTAGGCTATCAAAAAACTCTTAATTCATATATTCCAAATATAATTTTACTTCCTTCTGTGTCTAGTATTACAATGAAAAATCCAAAAAAAAAAAAAAAGATTATGATTTCTCTCTCATTGGCCACCGAAAATGACACATATATGGTCAAGCAACTACATTAAATTGAAATTCCTAAACAGAGGAGTCCAATGTTACCTTAGGTTTTGAAGATGATCATTGGAAGGCCATTAAAACTAGTAAAAAAGCTTGAATCATTGAAGCTTTGCATGAAGTTTCTCGTCCGTTCCAAGCTGCTGTTAACGCTCAAGGAGTAGCCAACTTTCATGTTTCAATTTGGTGACGGTTATTCAGCTAGTAAAGTGGGTGGTAGCAACAATAGCGGTTCTTCTTCCTCTGATGTTGTTCCATACATTTCCTTACTCTCTATCCTCTTCAATATTTAAAAAGTAAATAAAATAATTTATTTAAAAGCATTGTGAGCCACCCCTGAAGGCTCGATGTTGACCAAGGCAGAGTGTCACCTTTTAAGACCTTGACTCAGGGAGAGTTCGCTCTTCATGAGTTAGACTTGGTTAGAGGTCGCTCTATTAGCCACCACCGAGGTAGAGGTTGCTCTCAAGGAATCTATTTCCGACCTCTTATACAGTAAGAAGTCACCTTTAAGAGGCTTCCTAAACAAGTATAACGTCTTGACACCTGAGAATATTGGAAACCCTTAGGCTCCGATGTTTATGTAGCCTGCCAAATCCTATTGGATGCGATTTTTTAAGGCCTCACTACCTCAAACTCCCTATATAAGACAGTCCTTTGTCATTTTTCAAACTTAATCATACTCAACACTTTTAAGCATTAAAATCTAAATATAAAAAAAAAAATTTATGTATATTAACAAAAAAAAAAACTATTATTTTCTTAATTTATAAAATTATGCACTAATTTATCTGTTATTGATTAAACGCAAACAAGAAAAATAAGTTATATGTTATAATTTTCCTTAAAAAAGTTGCTACGCAGAGAAAATTACTTTCCAACAAATGCTTCTAGCTTTTAATGTGCAAAATACACTTAGCCTCTCACTAAGTTATTTTTAAAAAGGAGAATCATTTTTAGGTCCTTAACTTATACACTAATCTATTTTAATTTTAGGTCCTTGGGTTGCACGTTAATCAGCTCTTAGGTACTTATTTTTGAAAAGTAATCTTTTAGATCCTTCAAGTTTCACAACGTCTAACTCTTAGGTCCCTCCATACATATCCATCTGTGGATACGAGTTCAAAACCAAATTTGAAAATGAATTGCAAAACATGGGACTTACGGAATACAAAAAATATTTTGAAAGAGTCGTCCTCAATTTATTTCTAGAAGAAAAATTAAGGAAAATCCTAAAAGATGACTCTAGTTAACTCAATGGTCAAAAATCAATTTTATTGTGAAAAGACACTAGTCTCTCATCCTAAAGCGAATTCGGATACCAAGTTTTCAGATGTGGGGTAAAAACGATTTAGAAAAATAATTAATTTGACAGAAAAACGTGTCAAATTATTAGGAGAAAAATAGGAGATGCATGAACAATTAATAGGCAAATAAACATAAAATTAGCACAAAATAATCACAAGGGAAACATAATCAAGTGAATAAAAGTCATTAGATCTTGAATCTAAAAGTGGCTCAATTTAATTGGATGCCATTATGGCTCTTATCAACCTAAATGTTGTTCATGCATGAAGAAACTCAATGAAAACAACGTAAAAAGGAAAAAATGAAATAATAAACACATGGTAAACTAAGGTAGAAATTGACTTTAAACCTATAATAAACTAGAATCCAATTTTCACAATTAAATAAGAAAAAAAAGGTTTTTTGAGTTATTGAGCCTGCAATCCAGGATTAAACCTAAATCTGCTTACATATTCAATTTGAATTCGAGATCAGGGTGGATTGTAGTTTCAGATCACTGTGAAGTGATTTAATTACATATTAATGTGTTTTTTAAGTGATGAGGGAGAAGAGAACAATTGAAGAACTAGTTAGAATACAATACCTGACCACCAATTAATTGGCAAGATCTGAGTTGGATCTTGAAGATGCGGATGCACAACCTAAGAAAAATAATCTCGAAGGCAGAGGAGAGAGAAATTGATATAGACTGAGAGGAGAGAGAAATCCGGGAGTTAGGAAGCTTTTCGACGTCAGATTGTGCGTAGAATGAAGGCTGAGGACCCTTATAGGAGGAGCAAGCATGACCTATTAGGAGTGTAAGGAGTTGTTTCTAGGTCTGAGTAGGATTAGAATTCTTTAACTTAAAGACTAAGTAAGGAATATTCAAGAATATATGCCTCTAAAGTACTTCGGAATAGAAAAAAATAGATCCGAATAGGAGAAAAGAGACTAAAAAATTCGAATTGCATAAGAGAGAGACACGTGCCTCTGATTGGTGCCATGTGTTAGCAGTTAACTGGACAAGAGGAGGAGTTGGCACCTCGTGGATGTGACAGGTGTCAAGTGGCGCCACGTGCTAGAAAGGGATGGGACAAGAGCTGACGTGTCAGATCACATAGAGGATGAGGTGGCTGCTAACGTGGCATGCCATGTGGCACTCGTCGAAATTAGGCCGAAATCTTTGCTGGTGGGGATGTCTAGCAGCCATGCACTGGAGTTGTTGTCGGCCCATAAGGATCATGCGCAGGGGAGTGGATGGTGCATGTGGGCCATGTGCTAACACGTGGCATTGTCTGGTTGGCTGTTCTGGTTGACTGTGTGTTAATTGACTTTTTGGTTTGATTCTGACTATTTAGGGCAGCTTTGGTTCGGTTAAACAGATTTTGCCTTGTAATTCCAATTTAAGCCTGATTTGCGACCAATTGAGACTGAGAGGAATGTATAGGACTGAGAAACCATGACATTGGTCTTGAAATATGTTAGAACAGTGTTCGGTTTAAGCCTGTGTGCTTAGGAAACTGTTTGATTTGAGTTGGTTTTTGAACCGAGGCTTCGTCCTAGGTTTAGGCCCAATAGATTGGACTTTTTGAGCTACAAATTTGGTATTCACATCATCTATTCTACTTTTAAAGACAAATGAAAAGTACATATTATCCTTTATTTTATAAATAATTCTGTTTAATTACTATAAAAATACTATTTAATTAAATGAAAATTAATTTTTCATTTTAATTTATTTAAATTATAATTCGAAAAATCTGCTGACAATCTTCATTTGAAGAGGAGATGGAGTAAATGCATGAAATGCTTAATTTTTTCTGGAATTTGTGAATTGTAAAGAAAATCAATTAAATGAGCTATTGGTTGGTTGATGATGGTGAGAGAAGGAAAATCCATTTTTATGCTGGATTTTGATTTTAAATAAGGAAAAATATTATATTTTATATATTTTTTTTCAAATAATCTGTAGAGGTTTGAGTTGAGTAGAATCGGATCTTAGTCATTTATTAAAATAAATCTTTTACAACACTAAATCTAAAAAAGTATTAATTCACACAATATATTAGTTTTACAAAAAGTAATTATAGAATAGTTAATTAACTTTCATATAAATCAAATTTTTTAAACATAATTGTTAAATAGGTCATAAATAATTATGATACAGATCATATATTTTCTATTGCTAAGATTGGTAAAAAGAATTTGTTTTGTATTAGCACTTATTCTAAATTTTTGTATTATTGGATATTTTTTATGTTTTTCATGGTTTAATTTTTGTTTTTATTTGTTCTTTCTATATTTCGTAGCTGGAAAATCAAAACATTATTATTAACTGCTCAAAATTTCATACCACTAGAATCGTAATTTAGTGTTCATTCTAAATATGTGAGCAAGTCTAGCAAAATGTTATGGTTGAAAAGAGAGATATGATGGTATAATTATTTTTTGGCATAAGTACTATGTGGTAGCTAGAATTTTAATTCAAAGTGTTTTATGGTTTGAAAATTTAATTTTCAAGTAACGATTATAGCTTATCTTGACTACTACTCACGGTAATTTTTCTATCAGTGAACTCATCGGTATGAGAGCTTTTGTTTGGTGAGAGTTTAAGCCGTTTGACCTGTATAAATGGCGGCCACCAACTTTCATAATTTTTATCCATAATATTCTATATAATATTTTATTTTATACATGTTATTTTTATAAAAGTAAACAATACATAACTTAATCCATATATTTCCAAATAAAGGGATAAAATATACTATTTTGAAAAATTAATGATTATAATAGTTAAATATGATGAAATAGACAAAATAATGTTTTTTACCTTGAATCATAGGGCAAAAGTCACAAAGAAGAAGTGACAAATCGATTTCCATTATGTTACATTATATATATTTCTCAACTTTTTATTCTATGTAGATACCAGCATCTTCAAGCATCTTAGTTAGTAAATTCTACATTCTTCAACTCTTTTTTATTTCAAATTTGAGGGTCAATAAAAAGTACAATTTCTCATTTTCATCTGTGAGTTTTAGTAATATGAGCATAATTAGCAAAACGAAATATATAAATTTAAAAAAGACAAGCACACAGTACACAAACACCAAACAGAAAAGCCAGAAGGAAAAAAGAGGATCTCTTTTAAGGCAGAAAAAGAGAGGCAAGTGGCACAAACGTGTCAACAATACACAACACTCCGTGGGGTCCACATTTTGCCAAGTATTAAGGTTGCTTTGCTTTTCTGTGCTTGTCTTCCGTTTCCATGGCAGTTACCCTTCTGCTTCTCTAGTCTTCACTCCCAAAACCATATTACTGCTATTAATATATATTAATAATATATATTAATATTAATATTAATATTAATATTATAATTATAATTATAATAATTATTATTATTCTCTCTTCTTCCCTTTCTCTCTGAAAAATATATACTATATATATATTACACTAAAATCATATTACTATATTATATTTAAAAAAAAAAAAAATTCAAATCTCTCTTGCTCGTTGCTTAAAAATAACCTTCCACTATCCAGCAATTATATAAAATTATATATCAGAAGATTTCCATTCTTTTGCTATATTTGGTTTTCTCATCTCAGTTTCAGGTACCCACTTTCGTTTTGAGTTCTATTTATATATATATTAGGTATTTATTTATGATAATTATACATAACATTTTGCATTTTGGTTTCTTTCCTTGTTCTTGTTCTTGCTCTTGATCTCAATGGCTGTTTTCTAATTCTACCCATTTATGTGTGTGCATGCATGTTCTTGATTTTTTTTTTTTCGAGAAATAATGCATGTTCTTGATTTATTTATTTTTTCTTTTTTAAATGCAAGTTCTTGATTCGTCTTTTCTTTAAATAAGGAAATTTTTTGTTAATTTGACTAATATGATATTATTATGATGTTTCTTTCAAGTATAATTTTATTAGCTTTAAGTACTGTCTTTTTTTTTTCTGAAAAAATGAACTTCTATTATTATTTTTTGCCACATCCTCATATTTCATATTTGATGACATTGTTTTTATTTATTTTTTATATTTGAGAATCATTGTTTTTATTTCGTTAAATTGAAGTTCTGCAGCGTTTTCTATTTTTTAATATAGTAATCAATAGGTGAGTTTTTATTTTTATTTTTATATTAAAGTAGGCAGGTTTTAATTGGATTGGATTTTTTTATCACTAAATTCTTATATTAAGTTGTTTATTTTATTTGTTTGTTTAGAATTAAAATTTTATTTCATTTATTTTAAAAAACGTACAGGCTTTAGAAGTTATGATTGGTAATATATTAAAATATTACTATAAATTATTATTATTCTTTATATAAATATGAGACAGATTTACTTCTCAAAATATCTTATAAAATACTAAATGAATGGAAAAACTCCCACGTACAAGCCAAATAGCCAATGTTTTTACCTTTTTACACACAAATTTACATAGGAAAAAAAAAAATACTATTTCGTACCTTCTTTAATTCAGAAATTAAACTAATTTACCTACGTGTTTTACAATTCTATATTTTCTCCATTTGGTCTCCGTATTTTTTAAAAATTATATTATGATTAACTAAATGATGACACTGGAAACAAATATAATTATAAATATAATATTAATTTTTTTCGAAACAATACATTTTTATCGAAAAAGTTAAATAAATCGATTGTACAATTTTTTAAATTTTCCGACATATAAAAGTTTTTTCAATTAAATTGATGTAAAAAAATCATTTTCCCATTTACTTAAAAAAATATTTTCCCATTTACATAAAAATTGTTGAGAAATTATTGCAATTTTTTTAGATATATATTTTGAAATATTAAATATATCTCAAATGTATATTTTATTTTATCATACTAAAAAATATAACATTTATTTATATTAAAGTTTAAAAAGTCATTCGTCAAAATCACCTAAAACTGTATTCTTGTAATAAACTGGGACTTCACTTTTAAGAGCCCAGGCCCAAATACCGTGAACCTACCTACTTGCAATGTCATACGTAAAACCAAAAATTTTTTCAGTTTTGGAAAAGTGAAACTAAAAGTCTGACAAATGCTAATGGATGCTCACGTAAATTTGTCTCAATAGGAAGTTTGTCGTTTATGAGAATTTTCAGCGGAATTTGTGCACTACTACACATTTCCAACTTATAACTCTTTCATGTGACTTTTACAAATGTGTGAGAGAAAGAGAGAGATGTTAAGGTAAAGTAAATATTTGTTTTTGTAATTCATCATATCTTATTGTTACAAGGAAAATATAATATTTGTCTTACTCTTAAAAGTAAATCAAATAAGATTATAACATGTCACATCTCAAATTAAGATTATAAGATTATAACAAGTATAATTTAGTAACAAGTATAATTCAGTGACTTTTTTCATATATTTTATTGAGCATTTATTGCTATTTATTTTTTCAACGGTATTCTAATAACTTCATTATTATGAATTTTTTATATTGCTTTTTCGCAGTTTATACGTAAGAATGTGTTTATTTTTTAGCATTTGTGCATATAAGAGTCTCATTAGATTTCTTATAAAAGAAGAATTGCTGGTCCGTGTAAAAATTTATTGATTTTGACCTAGTCAAATCATATAAAGAAAATGTGAAAGTAACTGGATTATTTGTATTGATTGATTGCTACAATATTTCTTGTTCAGGTATTTAAAACTGAAGCGAAATAATAAATTCAATTACATAGCCAAAAATGGTACTTTCTGAATCCGACACAATTGCTTATGGCAGTGATACCAAACCGAATTCATCACACCTTATTCAACCTCAACAACCATTAGAAGAAGAAGAGCCATTAAAAGATGGCTCTTCATTCTCTCCATTAAGCGGCCAAAACTCTCTCTTGTCACTCACCCTGAATGAAATTCAAAACAAAAGTGGCAAGAGTTTTGGCTCTATGAACATGGATGAGTTTCTTGCCAACTTATGGAATAGTGTTGATGAAAACCAAGATGGTTCACAACTCAACCTCCAAAGCAGAAGTAACGACAATGACAATAATAGCAATGCCAATGCTAATGGGATAGTGAATCCTACTCCATTAGCACGACAAGGTTCATACAATATCCCTTCACCGCTTTGCAAGAAAACGGTCGATGAAGTGTGGTTTGAGATTCAAAAAGATGAAGTAGATTCTCAAAATCCCAACAACCACCTTAGTCCTCATGAGCCTCCTCGTCGACAACAAACTCTCGGAGAGTTGACACTAGAAGATTTCTTAGTGAAAGCTGGAATAGTTCAAGAGTCACATCTCAGGGCGTTGCAGCCGAAAATGGTAAACCCTGTTCAAAATATGACTAATTGTTTGGATGCAAGTTTTGGAATGGGACAAATGATGGGAATTGGATTCTCTACCCCTAATGGTTTCACTCCTTATCAAATGTTTCCTCAAAACAAAGGGTTTATTGGAGAAGTACCTAATAATGCTAAAACTGAACAAAGTCAATTCGAGATGGGAGTGCAACAAAGCAAAAAAAGGATCATCGATGGCCCACCAGAGGTGGTTGTGGAGCGCAGGCAACGTAGGATGATAAAAAATAGAGAGTCGGCTGCGCGATCTCGAGCTAGAAAGCAGGTATTGTACATAACTTACATAATAAATTTGCTATAATGACTTCACTATTATGTGCAACTTGGTAAATCATTTTCTCAAATTTCTCAAATCTATTATAACTCAGGCATACACAGTGGAGCTGGAACTGGAGCTGAATCAACTCAAGGAAGAGAATGCTAAACTAAAGGAACTTCTGGTAAATATTTCTTACTTCCAACGACATAAAGAATGAAATTAACAATTAGTACTTTTATCATAAATTTCATCCCAAAATTGTAGTCCACTTTGCATGTTGTATTCCCCAGTAAAATGCTGACTTTTTAGATATTATTTATCCTTTTAATTGTTCTTCTAAACGAATGATCTGTGTAGTTAATATTATTAAATATGATTTGGGGAGAAGCCTAAAGCATTAAATGTTAGAAATGCATGGCAAAAGTAGGGAATTGAATCAAATTTCCAGTTTAGATATATTTTTAGAAAGAAACTATTTTAATTTTAAAATAAGAGTGGATTACAATTTTGGGATTGAGATTTCTGTAAGATTTGAAAGCATAATCTTATTTTTAAAAACTAATATTTGAAACAGGAGGAAATCGAACAAAATCGAAAGGAAGAGGTAATTCACAAACTTAGGCCAAATAGGAAGAAAAAATATTTTCAACTTTAATGCTATTTAATTTGTAGATTTAGCTGCAATTTTTTCTTTTAGAATGAACAATTAACTTTTGTTTTCTTCATTTATTTTTTGTGAAAATGTTCTTCAATTTGAATTTATATATACTAATTATCATTAAAAAATAACAGGTTATGAGGAGGAGAGAATCAATAATGTCACGAAAGAAGGGTGATAAAATGAAGAACATAAGGAGGACAATGAGCTTGACATGGTAAATCAGGGGCTCCAGCCGACGCAGTTTGGGGGTCTGAATACCTCTATATAGTCATAATTATATATACAAAAAATATTTAGTAATGAATAAAAGAAGAGCATCTAAACAGTGAAATAGTAATCATACTATGTTACTATGTAATACACTTGCTCTATGTTACCAAAACAAACTTGGTCTCTCTATTTCAGTTACTTAATAAATAATGTACTGTTATAATAATTTCCGGGTTTATATGTTTTTATTTATTATTGTGCTTTACTGTCAAAAAAAAAATTATATTATTGTGCTTTGTTTACTTAATTTCTTTTATTTGTATATATAAATTGTTAGTATTAAGCTATTAAAAAATTATTATATATATATATTATTGTTGTTGTTTGACTGTTTGACTAATAAATGATATATACTCTTGTGTTGTTTATATAGAAAAGAAAAATTTAATTTTTGAGGGTTTTAGAAAGTAGTTAAATTGAAATTTTTTGCTTTGTAAATAAAATCAAATTTTTGGTTAACTTCCTAATGTACACTTATTTTAATTTAATTGCTATGTTTTCCAATAATAGTGATTGAATTATATTTAAATGATAATAATTAAAATATTTGTTTAACTTCTATTCAAATATTTCTTTCACTTTATTTTTAAAATTATTATTTTTATATCTGTGTCTTTAGCAAAAAGCAAAATAATTTATTAGAGAAGAGTCGATTAACATTTCTTTCTAAATTTCGGGATGTTGCCGGTTCTTTCAACGTGAAAGTCCCATTTTCATCTTTTATTTTTTAGTTTTTTTGTGTGTTTTCTTTTAATAAAGTCCTAAATTTGATAACTTTTTATTCAAATTTTAATTTATTTTCTCAGATATGAAATTTTGTTTTCTCTTTGTAGTTTTTGAGTATTCTTTTCTTTTGTAAGGTTTGAGTTTTTTTTTTTTTTTAATAAAAGGTTTGTGTTTTTTGTTTTTATGTTTTTTTCTTTAGAAATTTATGTTTGTTTGATGAATTTGTTCATATGGTTGAAGTTTTTGCTGGTGGCGAGAATAGAAGTTTAGTACTTTTCTTAAAGATTTTACGATAAGTTTTGTAAAAAAAAACGTATCTGAAGTTGAACTGTGTCATATCTTTACCGAATATGTTTCCTTAAGTTTTATGAAATAGTTTTACCGAATATGTTTTCTTAAGTTTTATGAAATTTGGTTGTGTGATTGTATTGTTTAATCTTCTTGTACTCTTTTTCCATTAATAAAAGTTTTCAACTTTGTATCTTAAAATAAATTATTAGGAAAGAGACGGTGCACTTCAGCAAAAATGCAATAAATTAGCATAATAAATAATTGGTATAAAGCTGACGCACTTTAAGAAAAACGTTATAAATTGTTTAGACAGAAATGATACACTTTTAGAAAAATGCAATAGTTGTTGAAGTTCCATTAAGAAAAATAAATTTAAAGTAAATAGATTTAAAAAAAGAGAGGGAAAGAGATTAAAAAAAAAAAGACACGATATTCAAATGTGCATTGAAAGGCAGAACTAAAGCCAGAATTAAAATAAAAAAAAAATGATTTGATGAAGCAATCGGACGACCTTCTACAAGAAAATTAAAAAGATAAAAAATAAAATAAAATTAATAAGTCTAACAGATGAAGAAATCGTATGATGCGCTAAAAAGACATGGCACAAAAGAAGGCTAAACATAGCATAATATACAAAGAAAGTTACAAGTTACATAAAAGATAATGAATTGAGTTTTGATTTTATATATATTTATATAGAACCCGTAATAATTGTGACCCATTCCCTTATCCAATTTAGTTATTAATACAATACTTCAAAGTCACGTTTTCTTTTTTTTTTCTAAAAAAAAATTGGGATAATTGAATTTTTATAGATCCATCTTCAGAAAAAATCAGACATGAAATTTTTTCATCATCCGGCTCAAAAAAAAATTAAACAAATCCATATAAAAAATTTTGTATGTCTAAATGTTATAAAATGTAAATTTTTTTTTTTTTTTTCAAGTTGCAATTATCATTGAAAAGAATTCATTCTTACAAGTAAATGCTCGATAACCAAGTAGGCTTAAAAGGTGACCAGAAGGCAGAGAGTGAAAGCAATAGAAGAGAGAAGAAGGAAGAGAGAAGATGGGGAACAGAAAGCGAAAAACAATGGAAGTCAAGTCTGGTCGCCTGGGTTCCTGGTCAGGCATGGTCGAGACAACGAACGTCAGAGGAGCCACATGAGGCAGAAAGTAGAGGGAAGAGGTTCTACCTATAAGACCAGAGGGATTGAGAAGGGAGAGGGAGGAGCCTTTTCAGTTTGAAAAAGATGAGCCTTCAGAATAGCAAAATGAGAAAGAGAGGTCTTCTGGGAGGGAGGAAGCTTTCGATTTCAGAAGTAGAGAGGGAAAATTAGGGATTTAGGGATTTCTGGTGGATTTAGGATTTTTTTTTTCTTTCTTTCTTCTTTCTGTAAAGAATTGAGATTTCTACTTCGAAACCCGTTCGAAGTTGGGGATCAATTGTATCGTTATATAATTTCTAAAGTACTCTGTTGAAGAATTGGCGAGTTTACAAGGAATACTTGGAAAATTTTGCATCTTACGCTTGAATCATAGAAATCAGAAGGCTTAACTTAAGGTAACCTACTTATCTCGTTTGCCGTGAATATCTATTTGCTAATGTCTAAGTTCGTTTGGGAACCTGACTGATGGTTAATTGAATATAAGTGTGTTTTCTTCTTAAAATCCCATTGTTTAATTGTATGTCTTACTGCCTCTGATTATATCTTTTGTTTGATTCCTAAGATGTTCTCTTTGTTTCTTTTTCTTCTGTTTTTAGTGTTATATGAGTTGGTTTGCTTAGCTTGATTTTTGTTTATGTGATAAGAGATTGTCTTGGTTTTTAAATCCAGATTTGATGTTGTTGTCGTCCATAACTTTATTCTCAAAACTAAAATGATTAAGTTTCTGCTTAGAAAGCCAAAATGATTAATGTTCATGCTGTTGTTCATAGTTTGTTTTTGTTTAGTTATATTTTCTTAAACTGTTGTTGTTTAGGCAGGCAAAATGCTTGTTATTTGCCATTGTTTCTTTATGAATTTTTGAAGCTGTTGATTTTGTTGCTGCTGGGTTTTATCAAGCTGTTGCTGTTGCTGTTTCTGACTTCTGCCTGCTAGATGTTATATCTGCTTTTGTTTATTCTGCATATCTTGAATTTGGAGAGTCAGTTTGTTTATGCTGACTGTTAATGTCGACCTTGCTGTCGTAAGCGTTGATTTTAGTCCGGAGTTCTCTTATTCTGAGTCTTGTTTTGTTGAGCTGCTGTTGACGCTCGATTTTTGCCCCTAAAAAAAGCCGATGATGATCAATGCTCTACGCTCGAGATATCCAGAATCCTCCTCGATCCGATCTGTTGTTCTTCAAAATTTTTTAAAAAAATTTTAATCTCTCATATTTTTAAAGAAAATTCTCAAAATTTCCTCCTATTCTACTTTTAAAAAAAAAAGGGGATTTAATCAAAAATTCTCTTAAATTACCAATTTCAAAATATACATGAAAATTAAAATATTTCGAAATTATTTTGTTTTCTCCTTGTGTTATCAAAATTAATTTATTTTGGTGTTTGATTTCTAATTTTAGAGGGGTTAGAAATTAAGAATTGATTATAAATTAAATTGATTTTGGAGAAATAGGAAAATTGGATGA
>CANUEY010270324.1:0-88347 GCA_948099555.1 Croton setiger
CGCCCCGCCACGCCCCCCCCCCCCCCCCCCCCCCCCCCCCCCCCCCCCCCCCCCCCCCCCCCCCCCCCCCCCCCCCCCCCCCCCCCCCCCCCCCCCCCCCCCCCCCCCCCCCCCCCCCCCCCCCCCCCCCCCCCCCCCCCAACAAGAAACACATAGAGCATAGAGCTGCATTATAATAACCGACAAAGTTCAACCTATTTTAATTCAATGTATTAAATTACCAAACATGTCAGAATCATTCAAAATCTAAGCTATGTTTCCATATCTACCAAACTACACGTGTCAAAATAAGTTTGACTTAGCAAAATTATTTTCTTATTTTCGCCTATTTAAAAGGTTTTTCAAATCTCCGATTAGATATTTTTATTTCTGAAATAACTATTAATAGATCCCTTATATTTGAGTCGTTAACTATTAGATTTATTCGTCCAGTTTTTGTCTAATTTTCTATTAGTCAATTAAAAAGTCTCTAATTCACTCCATCGCCACCACGCACCATCCTCTTCCTAATCCAACCATTGCCACCACTATTGTGGCCACCACCACCCACCATTTTCCCTTTCTCTCACTTTTCTTTCTTATTTAACATGAGAAGAAAGAATTTCAAAATAATTTTATTTGTTTGTTTGGATGAGGAGGAAAAATGCATATGAAGGGAAAATAGATTAAAGCTAATTAGGGTTCAACAAATAAAGCATCATTAGAGAATCTGCTTTCAAGGTAAGAGAGTTTTTTGTTTGTTGCAAGACACAAGACCCAAAAACAAAAAGAGAAATCAAGATCGAGAGAAAATTAAAAGAAAAAAAAAAGAGAATACTAATTAATATTAATGTGATCTTAATTACAGGGTAAATAGTCTACTAATTTGAGCAAAAATCATAAAACGTAATACAATCAGTAACTGACAACGATTGAACAAGATGACGCCTGCGTCTGAAAATGGAATTGATCATACAACCAGAAAAGAAGAATTCACTAAGAATTGGAGACATGAATCTTAAACATCAAGAACGAGATATTTAGCATCAAGATTAACTTTTTAAAATCAATAAAAATTGAAGCAAAAAGTTTTAGATTTATGGTTGAAAAACTTTCAATTCAACAACATAAATTAAGCAGACCGTCAGATTAAGAAACTGCAATAAATTCAAAGATCAAGAGAGAAGAAGCAAAGGGTTTTTGATTTTAGATTTGAAGAATTAGAAGAGGAATGAGATAGAAGAAAATAAGAAAAAGGCTACAAATCCATTAATGAGATTTTGTAAATCCCAAAGAATAGATAGGAGGAGGATGAAGAAGAAGAAGAGATAGTTAAGGTTTGGCTGAGGCTGAATGACTTTGTGTTTGTATAATAAATGGTATTTTAGTCTTTTTAATTGTATCTAACGATGAAATAGATGAAATTAGACGGAATGACTCAATAGTACATAAAGTAAAAACTGAACCCAATTACAAATTTAAAGAAACTTTAAAGACTTGAAAATAATTATCAATTTCTATTGAGATAATATATCGTGACAAATTACAAAATCAAATGAATCCTCAAAGAACTGATTCGAACAGAAATCAAGACAGTTCAAATTTTGAAAAATTTTGATTGTAAAACCATACTAAATCCGTCCGTGGGTTTATCTTTGTTTATTGTATTAGGATACTTTTCTTTTTGTTTTGAGGGAAATATTTTTGGTTGAATTTTATGAAGTATGCATTTTCTTTTTCAACAAATTTCATTAAGCAATTTAATAACTAATCCTTGCTCAATTATTGATTTAATTTGGTTTGGTATTTGGAATTATGAGTATATTTCCTAATAAACTGACCATTTTAAATGAAATCATAGTACAAAAATATTGATTTTATGCAATTCATAAATTAGTGGGTGCAGTATTTGGTATTTCTAGTTCAGATGTTAGTTGTTGACATCTTCCTTATTTGCCATTTTTTCTATTAAAAACAAGCATTCAAAGCCGCATGTTAAGTTGTTGATGCTGACTCTCCCAAACAGTCCCAATTCCAACCTTTTTCTAAATTGAAATTAAAACAATTAAAATTAAATTAAAGAAATAAATTTTAATTTATTATTATTATTATTATTATTATCATCGAAGTGGATTAGATGATTAATTGATTAAGTGTTTCAACTAATTATTTTAGGACAAAAGATAGTTTAATTTTAGGTACAAAAAGCTTCTATTAAAAAAATAATTTTAAATGATGGAATTGAAATTTAAATGAATTATTAAAACTGCAAAATTATATTTATAACAATTGAAATTTAAACAAAGATAAAATAAACAAAAATTAAATAAAAAGTATAGAGTAAAATATAATTATATTAATTCTTATGAATTTTTGTTTAATTATTCATTAAACTTTTTGTAATGTATATTTAAAATCCAAATAAATTAATTAATTAGCTTCCAAAAGCATTCTCCTTTCAATAGGATACATCAACTTTTTATTTTTTTTGGGAAACAAAGAAGGCAGCTTTTTTTCTTACTAAAAAACATATGTTGCTTGAACGAGAGGGCTTTTCTATTTTTTTTTTTTTTATAATTTTTAGAATTTTCTTTTATGAATTGCAAAATTTAAATTCCTCTGAATATATTTTTAATAAATTATAAAGAACTAAAACTACTGATATTTTTTTTTTAAAATACACTAATTATTTATTTAATAATTGAAATCTAATTGCAACATATTTTGACTTTCTAATTATTTATTTAATATGGCTTACATAAAGAAATATAAAAATTGTAATTAGTAATTACCAAGCATAGCAGCATATGCCGATTATAGTTGATATGCATACGCCAAAAGAGAAATATTGTTGATACGTAATATCCGAAAATAAATAAATGATATAGATTGATTAACTAATGCTTTTTTCTCTTTGAGGAAGTTTCTTTTAATCTAAAAAGAAAGCAATTTTTTTAAAATAATTAATTAATAAAAATCATTCTTTAATGTTAATATGGTTTGATAACTGCTTCATTTTTTTAAAATGTGCTTCAATTTAATTATCATCACTTAAATTAGAAAATATTTATAAATTACCATATTAGTGAAGAAAGGATATTTTCAGTAAAATAAATTGTTTAAGTAATGTATGTAACTGTTTGAATAATTGTTAATTGTTTATAATATCTGTTCAAACATTATTTTTGTGAGTAAAACTAATGTTTCAACAAGTTTAATTTAACAAATTGTGAGTTAATTTCAGAATTTAAAAAATTTGAAAATGTAAATGCAAAGAGGGCAACTGTAAGTGACACCATTGACAACAGTCCAAAAGACTCAATCCGGATTTTTAGAACTTTGGAGAAGAAGAAGAAGACATAAGTGTGGGCGAAGAGAGAAAATGCACTCCCCATATAATGCAAAAATGGATTGGAGCTTATGTGAAGTAAATGAAAAGTGTAAATGATTACTTAACAAAACTTTTATTTATAAAATTTAAATTAAAAAATTCTATCCAATACATCATCTATTTATTATTATTATTATTATTTTTGAACTAACAAATTTAATGTGCAATTAATCATATAATAATATTAATATATACATTGTTTGTTAAATCTCTTGAAAATAGAAGGTTTGCTAAACCGTGTACATCAACAATTAATTATTATTATGCAAAATAATATATGTTTTCAATGAAAAAACCAATAAAATTAGATTAAAAAATTAAAATCATAATAATTTCTCCAAATAAAGAAGACAAAATATAAAAATTTCACAATATAAAATGTAAAATAGTATATACTGTATATATAGACACAAAACCATTTCTTTGTTTGTAGCTACTACTTAGCTACAATACTGGGAGAGAGTGTGCAACCTGGCAGCTCTGCATGCTCTGCTCTCTCACTTTCCCTGCTAAACTCTCTTTTCTTTTTCTTTCCCACTCAACTCTTCCTTCCCATCTGCCTTTCCTTCCTTCCTTCATCTTCTCCATTAAATTTTCCTTCTTTCTGGGTTTTCGTTTTTAATGTTTTCCCACTGATTAATTAAATCTTCATGTTTTCCAATTTCCAATCCCAATCGATACATGTACCATTCTTTTTTTTTTCTAAATTCGGTAACAGTCCACTAGATTCTCCAAAATCTAATTCACTCTCTTTTCACATTCTTTTAGCCATTACTACTGTAACAAGAAAAATTAAAAAGAAAGATGAAAGTGACTGTGAAAGATTCCGAGAAGATAATTTGGGATCAGCCGACCAGAAGCCCATCTGGGAACCCGATTTCCGTTCCCGGGTCACAATCTCGGATCCTTCCTAAGCTTATGGTATGGCTAATCCTATTCGTTTCTTTTACTTATGTTGTTTATACTCTCAAACTAGTCTCCACTTCACGCGCTTGTAATCACGAGCCTTTCTCTACCCATCGCCATCTCTCTTTAGCCGGCGGCGGTAATGATTCTCTGTTGTCGGTTCAAAATCGAACGGGTCTTTTGAAAAGTAGGGATGAAACGGATCAGCCCACGGAGATACGACATGTCGTTTTTGGTATTGCTGCGTCGGCTAAGCTATGGGAGCAGAGAAAGAATTATATCAAGATTTGGTTTAATAAGAGTCAAGAAATGCGAGGCATTGTTTGGTTAGACAATTCTGTTAAGACCCGACAAGGGGACAGCAGTTTGCCACCGGTGAAAATCTCCGGCGATACTTCCCGTTTCGCTTACAAGAATCGGCAAGGCCATCGGTCGGCGATCCGGATCTCGCGAATCGTGTCGGAAACTCTTCGTCTGGGTTTGGACAATGTACGGTGGTTCGTGATGGGAGACGACGACACCGTTTTTATAACGGAGAATCTAGTAAGAGTACTAAGAAAATACGACCATAACCAGTTTTACTATATCGGAAGTTTATCGGAATCTCATCTACAGAACATCTATTTCTCTTATGGAATGGCTTACGGCGGTGGCGGATTTGCCATAAGTTACCCATTAGCGAAAGCTTTGGATAAAATGCAAGATAGGTGTATTCAGAGGTATCCCGGACTGTACGGTTCCGATGACAGAATGCAGGCTTGTATGGCGGAACTCGGAGTCCCACTCACTAAAGAATCCGGTTTTCACCAGGTCAGTTCGGTTCGGTTTTGTTTTTCTGTTTTTTTGTTCCTTTGCTGTTTTTAAGCTTATCGTTATCATATTAGTTGTTGCCAGCAGCATCCGAAACCTTCCCTAGATGCTTCTTTTTTTTTTTAATTTTTCATCCATAAATAGTCCCATTTCTAGATTATAATTTAATCAAATTTATGCATTTTTTAAATGATTACTACCAAATTAAATATGAATAATTGCATATTTATTTGTAACTTTGAACTATGACACTTATTTTTTTAACAATGGGAAACGCTTATTTATGCATAGTGAATTGATATAATTATTTATGAAAATTGACAAATAAGTACCAGGAAATTAAGTGATTTTGTTTGGTCATTAATGAACTAAACTAACTAGATTAAGCTTTTTTTAAGTATACTTAACTTCTAATTTTGGCATTTTCTGATATGGGGATTTCTGGGAAATGAACAATTTCAGGCGAGTCTGTACAATACGGACTGTAAAATTAGTGTAAAAAATGGGGTCCTGGGGGGTTGTTGGTTAGATTAGGGTTTTAGTCTAAAACTACGTGCGGGTGATCGCTGATTAGCTCAATGTTGTCCGTTTATACTACGTAGTTTTATTGTAGTTGTCGGAATGGGACCCACCCTTGTTCTATCTGCACCTCATCCGAACTTACTGCGCGTGTCACACTCGCTGTCATAAATTTTCAATCTTTTTTCCTGAATAATGCATTCACTATTTACAGAATACAAACTTCTTGATTGTTTATATTGAATTCTTATAAAATTTTGGTTCGCTAATATGCTGTTTAATATAATAATTACACACCTATGTTACTGTTAGGTCACCTGCTTCTAATGAGGCATAAAGTCAAAATTTATTGTTGCCAAACCTTATTAATTAATTTTTGCTTCTTTCTTCCAATCCATTAAATTAGAAATTTAAGAGATTTTATAGTTACTTGGAAGAAGGCTGTAGGGTCTTTTTATAGAGTATGGACCTATTTTGTAAAGCTTCTCATTCCTTTTGCTTAATCTCATTAGGTTGTTAATGATGCCGTTGATAGGGGGTTTACTTTTTGTGGAGAATTTGATTGGCTTACACGAGATTGATATGTGGTTACAGCTAAGATGTAATCGTCATTTTCCTTTTTTTTATTTGATATGTGGTTGTTTTAATTGAAGTTATCATTAATGGTGGAACTGTGTTTGAACAAATCTTGCTGTTTTAGGAAGAATTCAAAATTTATTGAGCTGTGAATTTAACTGCTGTAATTTGTATCTCATGAGTATTGAAGGATTGAGTCTATGTTTCTGACTAGTCTTTTTTTCCTCTCAATCACAGTATGATGTGTATGGAAATCTGTTTGGACTCCTGGCGGCACATCCTGTTTCGCCCTTGGTCTCACTTCATCACCTTGACGTGGTTGAACCCATTTTCCCTAACGTCACTCGGGTTCAAGCTCTACAACGGTTGACGGTACCTATGAAGCTTGATTCAGCAGGGCTAATGCAACAATCCATATGCTATGATAATTCCAAGAGATGGACTGTTTCTGTTTCTTGGGGTTTTGCAGTTCAAATTTTCCGAGGAGTCTTTTCACCCCGCGAAATAGAAATGCCGTCACGGACATTTTTGAACTGGTACAAAAGAGCTGATTACACAGCATATGCATTCAACACGCGACCAGTCAGCCGAAACCCTTGCCAGAAACCCTTTGTATTTTACATGACAAAAGCAAGATTTGATTCAACACTGAACACAACCGTGAGCCAGTATTCCCGGCATCACGTCCCTCACCCAGTGTGCAAGTGGAAAATGGCCGATCCTTCGAGCATTGAAACGGTTGTGGTTAATAAGAAGCCTGACCCTCACTTGTGGGATAAGGTAAGCCATTCTTGAACTACTCATTCTTTAAATCTTTTCATCATCCTATAATCCACAATCATGTAGGTGTTCCGCTATGCTTATAAGCTCTTTTTAACTTAAAAACCATCCATGTACATGTTTTTTTATAAAAACAGAGCATTTTGCTAAACACCCTCTTAAATAACTACTAGTACTAATTATCATGCATTGTCCATTGATCGGACAGTCTCCGAGAAGGAACTGCTGCAGGGTGTCGAAGACAAGCTCGAAGAACCAAAAAAGCTTGGTGATCGACGTGGGTGTATGTATGGACGGTGAGGTCAGTGAAATGTAGCGATAACCGTAACAGTTTTAGGAGGGTACATTTCTTCTTCTTCTTAATCTAAAATCTTTAGTTCTTTAATCAAGTTAGCATGTCGCCAATTTTGCGCATGTTTCCCAGATTAGACCAACAAGAGAAAAAAAGGAAATATGTTAAATTTTTAAAGCATGAAATGTGTAGTTTGTAAGTTCTAAAAATGTTGTGGACTGGGACTCTGCAATTTTTTTATTATTAGCAAATAGTTGTACATGTTTCTTTTTTTCTGATTCTTAATTGGATCTATGGAGTGAATCTTTGGCCAATTGGCCTGGATTTGGTGGCAGCCTAAATTCTTTTATTTTTAGCATATGTTTGCTTATGAATTAATTTACTGTGGTTTGATCTGATTCTGAACCTTCAAGCTTCTACTGTCTGTAACTTGCTTTGGCAATTTCCTTCCGTCTTTCTTTCATTTTGTTTTAAAGGGACATGGCAAAAAGGTCAATTTTGGTTATTTTCCTTTAATAATAATATACAAAAATAAAATTCTGTCTAAAAAAAATGTTGCCCTAAAAAGAATTAAAAAATAATAATATGGATAAGTGTCAAATAATCTAGGACTTCAAAAAGACTAGAGTCAAATGTAATTAATCAAATGTAATTGAATTTAATTAAATAATTGAAAATCTGGTTCCAAACATGTGTCAGTTTGTGAATGAATCTTTGGTGAGTTGGCATAATTATAATTGGATGAATTATAAAATGAGAAGTTGTTGGATTGTGTTTGACATTTTTAATGCTTAATTGATTCCTTCCACTCATCAATAACTTTTTGTATTTTTATATTATGTAAAAGTCCTTTTTAAATTTAAACTAAATTAATTGTTGTATAGATAGAATTTCAATTATATTATTTTCTTTTAGAGCAATGGAGTTTATGATGATATGCCTAATTATAAAGTTTTCTACATACAAATGAATTTAATAAGCCTATGAAATATATCAATTTTATCATTTCAATCCCATTAATTTACTGATTTTGAGGAGCAATATTGTATTGATATGTTATAATAATATTACAAAATAAAAATATTTGCATTATTTTATAAAATTATACTTCTATTTTCAGTTTTTTAATGCTTTGTAAAAGTGTGCTCCTCACATGAAACAGTACTAAAAAAAAAAAATTAATTTTTTTAATATATAGTCACCCGTGATAATTTGAAAAGTATAATGAAAATAATAAAATAGCAAAAGTGTCGGTGGAAAATATAAAAATTGAAGGGGGCAGAAATTATTATTGGCAATAATTTTGCAGGGGTAATTGACAGATGGTAAAAACTAAGATGGATCCACAGCCACACCGACATATGCTTCTGGTTCTGTTCTACAGACAAGGTTAAGCTCAAGCTCTTTCAAACCCAATGCAGAGTATGAGTTTGGTATTACGCATGGCAAGCAGCCTGTGACCAAGAAAATATTGAAAGAAAGATGGGTCCCATAGGTTAATTATTATTGGCCATACTGCCTTACTTACAACTTACAATATATATATTACTATATATATTTTACTATTTTACTGTAAAAGAGGTTCTGTAAAAGAAAATGAAATCTTAACTTCAACAATTAAATAAAATGTCAAATATGTAAAATCACCCTTAAACTCTAAATAGAACTATAAACTATATGAGTGATTAATTAGATATCAATATCCAAAAAAAAAAATTAAATATCTAATCTTGCACGAATGACCATTTAAGCATTTTTAACCTTGTAAGATTGTTAAATAAACTTACACTTTGCCTTGTTGGAGTGTTTATTTTTTCTCTCAGGGAATGTATGAGTTTATTTAAGGATTTGTAAGTTGATTTGTTTATCTAATGGGCCTCATATATCCGTTGTTGGATGAACAAGTCTAAAAAAGCCCACAAAACAAAATGCCGTCATACAAGTTCATAATAAAAGCCTTTGGAAACCCAAACTCAAGTACTTGAAAGCCCATCAGGCTTTTTATGTGTTTGCTTGAATCCTTCATAGGCCCATTAATGGACAAATTTAATTGTTCGTTCATGTGGAGAAATTGTCACGCATAAACAAGAAAAGAAATTTGGTATATTTTCTTTTTGTTTTTCTCCATACAAATAAATAAAACAAAAACAAAAAGAATAATCCCTTTTTCAAATGTCACCTTCAAAATGGCAAAGTTAGGCTACCCCTTTTATACTATGTAAAATTTATAATTGATACCTCCAATAACCCATTCACGTCTTTATCATCTATAATGGTAATTTGCAAGAAAAAATAATCAAGAAAATTTGATAAATTACAATATTTTCTTTGAAAAATGGGAAATTTAATTATTTCAATTTTCACCTTAAAAAATGTAATTATTTCTCAACATAAAGGTATATATAATATACTATCGTTATTAAAGGTAGCTTTCTATGAAGAAAAGCAATAGCATAAAACCATGGCAAAGTTGACAAATTGTAAAGTAGGGTATTATGAATGAAGGAGATGAAATATCATCTTCAAAGAAGATGAATTATAATGGACCACTTTTTTATTAATATGTTTTTTATTATTGGAATTGTCTTAATCTTTATTACTCCAAAAGGACCTAAAAACAAAAGTATCTTTTATAGATAATATCAATCAAAACAAATATTCATATCAATTCGAAACAATAGCCACACATGCTTCTATCACTTGGCTTAGACAATAACTAAATTCTTAAATAATTAAAAAAATAATTCATTGCCAAAACAATTAAATATTTAATTTTTAGAGAAAAAAAAAAACAAAAATAATAGGATAAACAATTTGTAAATTATAATTAAAAAGAGGAAAGAGATATTTTATCTGTATATAAGCTTCTCGCATCAATGATTAATCACTTCCAAATCCAAATATATAGCCTAAAACAGAAATTAAAAATATGTTCTTTCCCAAAATTATAAAAAAAAAAAAAAAAAAACTATTCCAAAGCAATATATATAATTTTTTTCCCCTTTTCTAAAACCAATTAATAATAACTATATAGCTTCATGTATAGATATTATGTATGGAGTGTTTTCTCTATGCCTAATTAAAACTATTTTATCATCACCATCCTTTATCTCCGGCGAACCCTGACGACCTATTTTCTGGTAACTAATACCAATTTAACCGGCCAAATCGTGCAACAATTGAGCTCCCATCAAATTCCTGTAGGGTAAATTTTGGCCTTCACCATCTAACATTGAGTACTGAACTTGTTGACAATCATCAATATGATCTCTAGGGTAAAAAAGTGAACTTTGTGAAGCAGGTGAGAAAGCTAAACTCACACCGTTTCCTCCATGTTGTTGTAACCCTAACGTCAACGACACCCCGCCACCTCCGCCATTGTTGAAGTTTTGATTAGCTGAAGTAGTATCATTACCATAAGAAACCCCACCTCCTGCGGCCGTGCCAGCGGGTTCGGTTTGATTATGATGATGATGATTGTAAGATGAAAAGTCTAACTCCACTGCACCAAAAGCTCCAAAATTGTGATGCTGTTGGGTAGTATTTAAATGGTGGGTTTGGAAAGATTTAGGTGTTTTTGGAGTGTCATTTTTATCAGGGTTAGATATGATTGAAGAAAGGCATTCTGAGTCGATTCGAATGAGTTGATCAGGTCTTGGTTTTTGATCAGTGGAAGAAAGATTTTGGTTGGACCGACCACCAACATTAATGGTTTCTTCAAGATCTGTGATCCCATCAGCCAGGAGATTGTCTTGATGATCTTTTGATTCTTCTAAGTACATTTCTTCAATCATTGGTTTCCAAAGCCTAACTCTTGCATTAATAAACCAATTGGATACCTATATAAATGTAAAAACAAAAAGGTATCATGTAGTATTGTAATAATTGATTAATCCAATTATTATATACTACTAATTAACCATTTATTATATTATATTAAAAAAGTTTTGGATTCTAAGAAGATATTAAGACATTGATAATATAAATTAATTAATGTATGATTAGCATAAATAAGAGTGATTTAGACATGCCTGGCTTCTTGAAAGACCTGTTTGGCGGGCTAATATATGTTTATCAACATCACTTGGGTACCTGCAAAAAAAAAAAAAAAAATTACCATTATAAGTGAAGAAGAAAAGATGGGTCCTATAAAAATAGAATCAAATCACCACAAAAAATAGGAAATTTCAAATCAATTCTATACATACATGAAATAAAGAAAGGGTGTTATTTATTTTTGTTTTTTCTAGAATATATGTTTAGAACAAACAAAGAACCAGTAGCAAGAAGCAAGCTTGCTTACTTGCTTGCATTGTTTAATTTGGAGAAAAATAACTAAATTTACTTTGTATTATAGTTATTTATAGACTTAGAACAAAAGAAGTTGTGATTTTTATGCAGTAATTAATGAAAAAAAAAAAACAGTTAATTTTGATACGAATACTTACGGGTGAAGAAAATGCTCAAACAACCAAGCACGAAGAACAGAAACAGATCTTTCAGGCAAACCTCTTTGAGGTCTCCAAGGATGAGTTTCCATCATAGTCATTTGTTGAATTGCTCTTTGTTGTCTTAAAGTTTGATCAAGAACTCTTAATCTTGGTGTTTCACCTTTAGAAGTACCTGGTGCAACAGGATCTTTTTCTCCCATAGCTTTTTTTGTTGCTTGAATTTGATTTACAATACCATCTCTTAAACATCTAAAATGTCTTGACATAGCTTTTGATGCTAAGGCTGAGTATACTGTTGCTGCTCCGCCTCCGGCCACCGCTTCAAATGATGATACTACTGCTTTCATTTGATCACAGTAGTGCTTGTATCTTCTTTCCACCTTCAAAGAAAAAAATAAAAAATTTAAGTAATAAATAAAAAGTTAAAAAAAAAAGCAAGAATTGTCACTTTGTGAGAGCATTAATGGAGATGAGGACCATAGTCGCTAAATTAGTTCAAGAACCTATCAAAGTTTGAATCTTTAATTTCTTTTCACAGTTGAAAAGTGGGGAAAAAAAAGGACAAGGAAGGAACTTTATTATGAAATTTAAAGAAATTTTGATGAAAAATATATACCTCTTCTAGCATTTGAAGCAACTTGGTTTTTCTTTTTTGTAAATCCAAGAATTCAAGAGAGTAAAGAGATTGTTTTCTTCCATTTTCATGATCTTCAAAATGTTTATTCTTCTGAGATTTCTGCCTTTGGAGTTGATCATTTTGCTTTGTTCCAAGGCTACAAAACTCATTCAACAGTTCTTGAGCAGGACCCAAATACTTTGAATTCCTAAGATGAAACTGTCCTTGATTATGATGATGAAAATTTGAAGTTTTATTGCCTAAAAACCCATCTTGAATCATTTGTTGTTGATGGATACCAATAGTAGATTTACCAAAATACCCATCTCTTGAATCCAAGAATCTCATTTCTTCTTGAGAATTCTCGCCGCCGCCGCCATGATTGGTGGGTGTGTGTCGGAGTTCGAAAGACTGTAATCCAATATTATTGGAAGAAAGAGAAAGAGAAAGACCTTGACTTGGTCTTTCATTACCTTCACAAGGAAAAACACATCTTAAAGAAGGATCATCATCAACAAGTAATCTATTATTTTCTTGCCATGGACTTGAAGAATCTTCATCTGTAGCTTCAACTATTAGATTTTCATCATTACTCGTAATAAAATCTTGTTTGTTGAACTCATGCTGATAAAAATCACTGCTTGATTCATGATGATGATGATCATTCATTGTCTTAGAAGAACCACCAATACCTCCTCCTCCAGCGCCGCCACTAGTTCCGCCGCCGCCGGTGGTTGAGGGTTTGGTAAAAAACCCTTTCCATAAAGCAGAAGTAGAGTTACTTTCAGTTTGTTGTTGTTGGTGTAGATTTCTTGAAAACCCTATCATCTCCATACCTGTAGTTAAGTTGAAGATTTCTTGGTTCGATTCAAAAGCACCTTGGATCTGATGATTTCCTCCTCCTATATTATGATTTGATACATCTGAATAACAAAACCCAGTTGTTGAATTTCTTGACTTCTCTTCAAAAACTTCTCTATCCATCAAAAAAATCGATTCTTTTTCTCTAAAAATTAAGTCTTTTGGTGATGATGACGATGAGTCTGCAACTAAAAAACCCAAAATTATAACTAAGAGCCAAGATCAATCAAGAAAATAAATAGTGAAAGAAATAGGATTAAATATATACTAGTATTCTCAAAAATAAAATAAGAAGAGGATCAAATAGATGTGATGATGACACCTTATTATAGACATGATCATGCTGAAAATTGCTGCTTCTGCTTCTGCTTCTTGTGTTTCTTCAAAAAAAAAAAAAAATAAATAAATAAATTGATTTTTTTTTCTCTCTCTAGCAAATGTTCTTGAAGTGGGTCAATGCAGCTAAGTTTATATATACATCCAAAATAGACTTCCTAGTAAGAAAACCACATAACCTCCTCAATCATTTCACACCCACCAATTAATAATTAAGAAAAAAAAATCCCATAATTATTATTTTAATTAGTAATCAATTATAACAGTTTAATTAATAATTAATTAGAAGAGAAAAAAGCAGAATTCCCCTGCTTCGCAAAGTACTTAAAAAACACAGAAGCAACAGAAAGTAATGATCGTCCTTTGCCTACACATACTACAAGCCGCCACATGAGCTGTTCTGTTCTTTCTTTATATCTATAGATATGCCATTATTTATTATTATTTGTTAATCTTATTATGATCATTGTAAAAATTTCTTTAAAATAAAGAAAAGAAAAGGTGGAAAATATTAATAAATAAATAAAAAAAAGAGGAAACCCGCACCATAATTAGCACAGTTTATAGGCTAATAAAATGCTATAAAACAGTATATGAGCAAAAGCACTGTATATAATATAAATGCGGATCAACAGAAACGAAAAGATTGTAGTAAGTAATTTATGTAGTTGAAACGAAACGAATCCCAAGAAATGATTCCTAAGTAAGAGCTATGTACAGGCTTTTTCAGATTGAGTTATAGTGAAGACTGCAGAAACGAAGACGAGTCCTTAATTAGAGGGCGATCTCTGTCTGTCCACTTTATTTATTTATTTTATTATTTTTCTCTTTTTTATAGCATATTTATAGATACAAAATTGGAAGGGGCCAGCACAACGCGTAAAACCTTATAACTTTGGCCACTTAGTGCCCGGTTCGATCTTCTAGTGTGCATATTTTTTTATATATATACTAAATTACCACATAATAAACCGGTAGTTCTAGTTTATGAATTGATTTTTTACGGTTTAATACATATCTGAATTTGAGTCAGATCGACTTTGAACGGTACATTAATAGTAGTACAAATGATAGTTCAATCGTGTGGTTCACTTAGGCTCATAATCAATTATGGTGTGACACCATTTCACATTGGACCATAGTTGGGTCCAATATCATGGTTCAATTTATTTCAATACTAGTATTTTATATTTAGGTAATTTTTGGTAATAAAAATGTTAAATTTTTTTTATAGTGTTGATTATTTAAACGTTGATTTTTATGATGTTACATTTAATACTAATAACTCTATATACTCACTCACTAAATTAGGAAACCAAATCATATAATAAAAGAAGTCATATTTAGAACATTGATTGACGGTGAGAACACAAACCATAATATTATTTTAATTTATCTTTTTTCGAAGTAGATATTATTTGATGAAAATATATAATTATTAAAATAAAAATAAAAATAAAAATGAAAAAGAATAGATGCTAAGGGATGGAAGTGTGAAATAGCAAAAAGGGTTCCCAAAAGAAGGGATTGAAAAGAAGAAGTGGTCCAATAACTTTCCCATCTATTTCTAAATTCTAATTAAGTGCTAAGTACTCTATACTCTCTCTATAGCCTAGACTTGGGGGACCATTCTTTTTTTTTATTATTATTTTATAATATTTAATTTGGCTTGTCCACCATCCTACGCGCACTATTGCTTATGTGGCCCTTCATCAATATAGAATTCATGTGATTTTCATTAATTGTTCTGCTTTTACATGCAAATTTATTTAATCTCATCATTTAGCTTTACTAGGTTCATATAATTTATGACATATTACATTATTCTAACTGCCTGTTTTAATAGTTATATTTTTTAGTAGTTATTATTTATAAAATTTTAAAAGTTAAACACTAATTTTTTTTAATCAAAATAAAAAACTTAAAACTAAGGTTTAGTATTTTATACACACTATTAGAATAAATGTTATTTTAAAAAACTATTTTATCTACTGCTAAAAGTAATTAAAAAATATTTAACACAATTTCGGTCTTTTTAATTCCTTCAATTGAATCACAATTAAATATTTTCATTCTTTCATTTCTTTTATATAGGAATGTTTGTCATATTATACATAAAATTTAATTAATTATTCATTATAAACATTGAATATTTTAACCAATATTCCTTTTGAATTTATTTTTTTAAACATATTTATCTTTTTTTTTTCTTTGATTTCTTTTATATAGGAATTGTAGCCACCCTTGGAATCGATCCCACAAACTATCCACTTCAGGAGAGAGGTCACACATTCTATCCGAAGCAGAGATCAAAGGTCGGCCTCACGTTCACAAACTCAAAGATCATCTTACCACTAGAAAGACGACCTGCAGGAGAATTTGGATGCAGGTCAGGACCTTGGGCTCTCACGCGCAAGTCAACCTTAGTGGCATTCGGCCATCAGATAGCAGACTTTAACACTTGGGAACCTTAGACCCCTATAACTTCAGAATCCTTCGGGGCCTGCTAAATCTTATTAGAGACTTAATCTTGAGGTGTTTGTCTTTAACAGGGGGTCAGAATTCTGAGGGGTGGAAAAAAAACAACCCAAAAATCCTCTTATATAGTTGTAAGAAGAGCTTAACTCGTTGGCTTAGTTGAGTTAGTAAGGGCTCATTGGGCTTCCACCAAAGAAATGAAGATTTGGGCATGCAACCACCAAAGGGTGACCTTATGACAATCGATGAATGACAAGCTATCATAGTGGAACCAGAGAGCCCTGCCTTGGAGGAAGAATCATTGGGGAAATGCTATATAACTTATGCTTTCTCAAAGCTTACCTTGTAATCCATGTTTAGAATTTTTGTTTTAAACTGCAAGTTTTTTTACCCTGTGACCTACATAGGTCTTAAGTTTTTTCTTGCATATTAATAAAATAAAAGTTATTCATCATATGCTATGTTATTTACATTATGCAAATCTAATGAATGTGCTATTACTAAGATACTCGACCCTAATATCTTCCTCACCGTCGAACTATGATTAAAGGTCGAGGGTCGGCTTAGGGGGTGGAGAAGGGCTTCGATTGTTGTATCTGTCCAAACATTCATTAGCTAGCAGCGAAAGTTGACGGTATAGATATTGTAACCGCGACCTTGAAGTTTGCTTTCCCAATGACCTTGGTTAAGAAGGATGGGTCGGCTTTGGGAGATGGGTGAAGAAGTTTTCCTATCTTGATCTAGAGGAGACAGAGACTTGTACATTTCATCAAATAACTTTTGGTGCTCCTCGTATCTTGTATGAAACTTCTAGCTTGTTTGTGAACGTGTATCTCACCATTTTCAAGAAAACACACTTCACAACAAGTCGAGTTACCTCCGGAGTGCCAGTTTTAAGCTTTGGAAGGAACCTTGAGGAGACTTTAAAGACCCAATGTCCTTCTCGAGCCGAATCCCATACCATATGTTTGGACCAAACTATTCAACACATCACATAAGCGACCTACTAATTGTATAGTTAGATGTATCTAGGGGAAAATGACTTAGTATTAAAAAACTTATTATTATCAACTAGCCCTAGCTAGATGGCCGAGGGTTGGAAGGCTGAGAGGCCAATCTAATAGGCGACATTGTTAAAGATAAAGATACTGAAGGTCTTAATCACATATTTATTGGGAGGGGGGAAGGGGGGAGGGAAGATATGTAGGAAATCTAAAGTACAATTATTACCCCCGAAAATTACAAGTATACCCTGGTATGGACGTCAAACAGTAAGGGGCAAAGAGGCAATTATGCGGAGATATAGAATTGACATGTTCTTGGATTAGTGTACGGAATTTTCACTGCCTGTGCTTTCCAATCAAGTTAGGGGTAGGCAATTTTTCAATATGTGAGCAACCCTGAAAATTCTTTGATTAGGTCAAGACATAGAATGACTTAGACTTAAGGGGGGGACATCTGTAAGCGACCTCTGAGAATCAACCCCACAAACTGCTAACTTGAGGTCGCACATTCTATTCGAAGCATGGATCAAAGGTTGGCCTCACGTTCACAAACTCATAAGTCATTTTACCACTAGCAAGGCGACCTGCAGGAGACTTTGGATGCAGGTTGCGACTTTGGGGTCTCACAAAAAGTCACACGTGGCATCTGGCCCCAGGTGGCTGACCTTAACACTTGGAAACCTTGGACCTCAATAACTTCAAGATCCTCAGAGCCTGCTCAATTTTATTGGATGAGAGGATTTTGGGATCCTATCTACACAACTCCTCTATATAGGGGAATTTCAAACGTCACTCTAGAGATTAAGTCACTTACTAGACTTTCAGGATTATTAATTAAAGACATAATATATGTTTGTCATATTATGCACAAAATTTAATTAATTATTTATTATGAAGATTGAATATTTTAAACAATATTGAAAATTTTTTAAAACAATATTCATCTTTTTTCTAACTAACATTTTATTAAGTAATACTAGACTTGCTTGGAAATTAGGCAAACTTGACATTTAATAATTTCATCATATTTTGAATCACTATGAGAACTTCTTACATGTGGTGCATGAAATAACTCATAACTCATCAATCAAACCAATTATAATTTGTTAACATAGAAGCTAATGAGGGCATTTATTTCTTTACATTGAGAAAAAAGGTATATGGATAGTCCTATATACTAGTGTATGCCATAAATTTCTTAATCTTATTAGGTTAATCTGATTAATGTTTCAAAATCAAAAATAAAAAAAAAATTAAAACTTAAAACAAAGGGATGATGTAGGTACGTAATATAAATAATCCAAAAATTTAATTTCACATATTTTTAGTATATCCTTTTTTATAAAAAAAAAAAAGAAAAAAGCCAAAGCACACGCTAAAAGGAAGAGAGGGTGGGAAGAAAAGAAAAGAAAAAGGAAAGGAAAAAAACCTTAGAAATGGCTTTAATTTTTGTCCGTTAAAAACAGGTGGTCCTATAAATAACCTTTCTCCGCCGTTTGCCAAAATATTATTATTATTATTATTATTATTACATGCTTACTTCACCAATCTTGTGCTTTATTTATCTGCTTGTATATTTTCCAACTTAACCTACGCACCCACTGCGCATTTTATCTGATCCCAGTCCATGGGAGTGAGCTTACGTAACTTTCATTAGATTTTATATGTTAATAGCCTCGCCCTTTAAAAAGCTACTTGTACGGTTTTCGCCCTATATTTATTCCTCCTCTGTAATAATTTTAATTTAAATAAAAATAGGATAGGTCAATTTAGCACCCACAAAAGACGGGGGGTTAAAAGAAACTGTACAAACTGTAATTTGAGAAGAAGCAGAGTACATTTATAGACAAAGATTTTTGAAACTTGGAGTAGAAATTATAAGTAGAGATATAGGGGTAGAGTGGTCCATTTTGTATTTACTTAAAAAGGTCATATATTTTGTGCATGGACCAATCTATATTGCCTAAGCTAATGTGCATTCCAGTTCTATAGTTTCTTAGGTTTTATGCAGCTTTATTTGATAGTGATCATCATCTTCATCATTTCTTGGACCCTTGTATCATCTTCATCATTCATCTTTGGAAGCCAAATAATTCTTTTTTTTTTTAAATAAAAAATTACTATAACTTTCATGTGATTTTCAGTTGTAAAATATATGAATTTTGGCCAATGTCAGTGTTTCAATTTATTCGAATAGTTGTTAATTAATTGTGTTTCAAAAGAAGCTTATAATTAACTTAAAAATTTTAGTATTTTGACTTTGTTAAAATCTACATGTAAAGTATTGTAGAGTGCATTTACCACTACTAAAATAAGTATTATTGAGCATTAAACTAATACAATAATTTAAAAATAGTTGTCGGAAACAGACCGATGGTTCATTTTATGCCACACTCAACATAGAGTTTGAGATCCGGTGAAAAAAATAAACGAAATCGAGTCTAAAAATGCAACATACGAATTTAATGAAATTGAAATTGAAGGTTGAATATATATGGAGTGGAAGGAAATAAATAAATAAATTTAGGGGGTAGGGTCTCCCATATTTAAATGGACAAAGGTATCCTTTTTTACTGTACGATGTTATAACAGTCCATGTTCGGACATTAGGGTTACATCTTATACTAAGTTTCACTTCATGTCTTTGTACCCTTTACTTTATTATTATTATTATTAGCTCGTTCCAACTTTCATAATTTTATAATTTAATTAATATATTTATGACTAAATTTATAACTCTGAGAGACATAAATTGGTAAATAATGAAAAATTTAACGAAAGAAAAACAATAATAAGACTTTAAATAAGATTAAAAATATAAATAAATTTACAAATACAAACATAATTCTAATTAATTCAAAAAATAAATAGTTTTAGTTATCACATCATAAATAAAATAAATTATCACAATCAATTAGTTAGCTTTAATCTGCTATTTAACACAATCATGAAGAAGAAGAAGAAGAAGATTAATTTATGAAAGATACGTGTTAATTAGTTACTTCCAATAATGCATTCATACGAATATCTTATTAGATTATTTTAATAATTAATTAAATATTTTAGTAGTGAAAGGGAGAGGAAGGCATGAAATTTCAATGGTTTGATTAGTGACGAACTTTATATATCTTTTATTGGCTATTTTTATATTCCAACTTTTATGGGATTAGATAAAGCAATTTGGCAATGGCAACTATCATTTAATTAATTAATCATAATAATTAAGCATTAGAGACGGCCCACAGAAGAAAATATGATACTCGTATAAGTCAAATTAAGAGTTAAAAACGGAAATCATTAAATATTTGATTTTGTTAAACCCTAACATTAAAATCCTCACCCATTTTTGTTCTTGAAGTGGACTGTCGAGATGATGCTTTTTTCTCTCATATATCTAAAAATAAAAATGTCATCTATCAATATACAATATGCTTTTTTCATCATTTGTATTGTTTTAGGTATATAAATAAAAACATATTTATTTACAAATTAAGTTTGGACAAAATTAAACCTTTTTGGAGGCAGGCAGTTATAACAGACAAAAACTAACTTATAGTTATAGCTTTTCTTTAAAATTGTTTCTTCTTTTTCATATTCAAGATTGTAAAGTGAAAGTGAAAGAATGGATTTTGATACCCAAATCCAAAAAACAAGAAAGGAAAATACAAAATATGAATTCATTCCGTTATGATGCAAAAAGTGTAGGATTCCTTATAATTATAATTAGAGTAATAAATAATTTAAGATTTCTTAATTAAAGGAATAATTCATTTAAAAAAAAAAAAATGCATCAATCAAATTTTTGGAGACCGACATTCAATTATTTGATTTGTTTTGTCTAATGTCTACTTATGTTGTTTGAAGTGCTAATGACATATTTAAGTCATTAATAGCCTTTAATAATACAAGGATTTGTACTTTTCTCCTATCAATAATCTTTTTTTCTTTTGAAAAAGAATATTGCAAGATGAAATTAGATGAAGATAACATGAAATTTAGTAACTAAATCGTAATATTAGCCAATTGTAGAGATGAAGTAGTAAGTTTTCCTACTGTTTATTTATATTAATAAAGAAATAAAAAAATAATAATTAAATTTCATTTTTTTTAAATAAAAAAAATAATTAAACTTCATAAACTTCCACCATTTCATAGAATTTAAAGATTCAATTCCAAATATCCTTCAATTTCGCATTGGGTTGACCCAAAAATTGAAAAAAAAATTGTATAATAATCAAGAAACAGGAAATTAATAAAAATAAAAATTCTGGGCAGTTGAGCTTAATTTATTCCTTTTTTCATACAGGCAAAGGTCATTAAATTGTTGTCAAAAACCGGTTTGGTCGTGAATTAATATTCAAACCAGCTATTGTTTTTAAATTGTTTCTCTTTCAAACTATAAAAACCCTTGTTTGTACAGATTTATGTCTCTCCCAAAAATAGGTGTTGGTTAGATCCACAACCTAATTAATTAATTAATTAATTAAACCCTTTTTTTGTTCTTGACTTTCGAATTATTTACAGAATAACTTTAATCATTCAATGTTGTTAATCTAATATTTTAACTCAAATTAGATTAATATATGTGCGGATATTTATGTTAAAAGAAATTTAATAATAATACAAATTAAGATTTTCCGTGAAAGTAAGTCATTACATTCGCTAAATATTATAATGTGTAAAGATGACATTTTTGGTGATACAGCTTATAAGCCAGTAGGAAATAAAAGTGATCCACAGATAAGCCCTTATGGCAAACAGGCAGTAAGACCAAAATTTGTGGTCCATTCTGTATTTATTTATGACTTAATTATTTTTTTTTAAATTCATATGTTTTATGCATGTAATTATATAATTACCAGTTCTTAATTTCTGTCTTCACTGTTTATAGTACTAATTATTAATTCAACTGAACATCCTCTGCCACCCTCATTAATTAAATCTATGTCATGCTCTACACCCATTTCTACACATGAGTCTTAATCAAATGATCAATTAGCAATTAAGCAGCCATTACATTAATTAATTTTTCCGTAGATATTTTTTTTAAAAAAATTATTCATCTAAAAATATTATGGTATTGAGTATATTTATTTCGATTTTGTTTCATACAGTTTTTCAAATAATTTTTAGTTTTATTTAGGCGTATGATATATGAAGTTAATTATTATTTTTATATTTTTAAAATAGAGACAATCACTGTCTTAGCTCCAATTTTTCTCATAATTTCCTTTCAAAATTGTTTTAAAAAAAGATGAGAGAGATGTGAAAATTGTCCAGACACATTCTGCTTTTCTCTAACACGAAAGCCTACAAAAAGCACTCACTCCCTTTGACATAACATGTGGTTTTGATGAGGCAATAAGTATTGCAAGAAGTGGATTCATTTTTTGCTGCAAATTGAAATTAAGGCAGAATCTTGTTTTCTAATGGGAAAAATGTTTTTGCAGTTAAAATATGAAAAACTCAATTCCCACCAAACAAAAAATTTGGAAACTTTTTAAAACGGGTTTTTTCAAAATTGAAAATAATTTTTCTTATAAATGTTGAAAGACAGAGAACACAAATTAATTTCATAATAGAAAATGAAAGGAGAAGAAATTGAAGACGGTGGCAATCTAAAGGAAGTATATATCAGTGACAACTACAACTCAAGTGCAAGCACATGTTATTCGAAAATTGCTTCGAATGTAATCCATGAGATCATCTTTGAAGTTGCAGCCACATTATCTTTATCAATGGCTTCTTACTTTAGGATCATGGCTAAGGGAAAAAGTATTGATGAAAATTCATAACCCAAAATCGAAAGTAAGGGCAAGAAAAGAACACATGTAAATCAAGTTAAGTTGAAGGTCATCCTTATTTGGTAGAAGACAATCACTAAAATGTATAGCTGCTGAAATGGGTGTGTCTATAGTTCTCACTCAAATGCAGTGAAGCCTTTGCTTAGGGGAGAAAATTGAATATCTAGAGTGAATTTCTGTCTTTCAATGCTCGATCAAGATACATTACTAACTAATCCGTCTTTTCTTGGAATATACACTATTATTCACATTGACGAGAAATGGTTCAACAAGTGTAAAGAAACACAAAAGTATTAGTTATCCTTTGAAGAAGATGAACCTTTAAGAGTTTGTCAAAGTAAGAAAGTTATACAAAAAAATTATGTTTTTTACTATAGTAGCAAGACCTAGGATTGATCTGAATGAGACTATTACATTTGATGGTAAAATAAGAATTTGGCCATTTGCAGTCACTAAACCAGCAAAAAAGAAATCAAGAAATAGAGAGGCTCGAACCATGGTCACTAAACCTTGTTCCTCAGTTAATAAAGATGTTGCTAGATTAATAATTGTGAGAAAAATGCTTCCTGCTATTAGGGAAAAATGGTTGCAAAAGAGCTTCATGCACTCATTTTTATACAGCAAGACAATGCAAGACCTCATATATCTGTAAATGATGTCTTCTTCAGGCATGCTATTAATGATTTAGAAATGGACATTAGAATCATGTGTTGACCCCGACAGTCCAGGTGTGAATGTTTTTTACTTAGGTTTTTTTAGGACAATTGATGCCCTCAAGACCAAAAAGGCACCCTCTTGGTAGTCCTTGTCTTCTTTCTGGTGGCCATTAAGGTGATGGGGGTTGGCTTTTAGAATTTCTTCGAAGGTGGGTGGTTTTTCAATCGAATTTCAAAGAGAAGTTACTACTTCACTCTAATCTAACAGTTATGGTTGGAGGATAAATGATGGAATAAATTCAATTTTTTTTAAGGCCTGTTCGAGGAATTTGAAATTTTCATTTCCCACTTTTGCAGCTACAGTGCTTAGGTTATCTTTAGGGACATTAAAGAAATTGAAATCATTTTTCAATACTCCGCCCTTGCTTTACTTTTTGTGCACCATTTTATGCCAATGTCTAATTTAGTCAAACAAATTAAATTATCGAGTTAGCTGCATTTATAAATAAAATGCATTCAAAGTCTTTAATTCACTTTTTATCCCTCCCAAACCACTAAAAAATAAGGGGTAAAATAGTTCTGAACTATCTCAAATTTTTCAAAGTCTTTATTTTATAGAAACACCTCCAATGTAAAAAATAAAATAAAATCTCTATTTTAAATGTATGGAGGCAGTGTATCATATAATATTAGAATTGAAATTGAATATTTCTTTATCTAAAGATTTTAAGATATAAAAAATTAATATTTGTTTCTTGCATATATTTATATGCTAAAAATTAAATAAAAAATGGATTTTGGGGCCTTAATTGGCAAAAGAGGTACTATGAGAGAGAGCTCCTGAGAAATGTGCAAGTGTCAATTTCAAATGCATGGCTTTGCTTCATCATCATCATCATCAAACCACCAAAAAAGTGGGGAGATTTTTTTCAAATTTTATTAAATTCTTAATTACTCTTTAATTATAATTAAAAACAGAAAAGTAACTTATAACTCAATTTTAATAAAATTTTATGTATTTCAATTAAAACTTGGACCAGAATCGCATTTTATATATACACATATATAAATACAAAACTATAAATGTGTGGTTGGCAAATTTGGGTCTTTTCATACCTTTAATTCACACTTTTTTTTCTATGATATATCAATTTCTAATTCATTTATTTATAATATTTAGTGCAAGTCCTCCCTTGTCAAAATCATGGAATTTAAAGCCACATATTTAGATAGCATTTATATATATATATATATTCATAAAAAATTTATTAATTAAATTGTTTTATTTATTTTTTTCAGGTTTTGGAGGGATCTAAAACTTTTCAAATTCTCATTAGTTAAACTTAATTATGATAATTAAGATGATATGTAGAGGTCATATTTATTTAGTACAACCCATGATTTTTCTAAGTTTAGGGTCACTTTAGATACATAGAAGTCTTCATCAACTACTAAGACTTAGCTAGATATTCAAATGATTAGTCAATATGGATATTTGATTATAAAATTTTAATTGGAATAATTAACCTTAATTACAATTATTAAATGTCCAGTTGTTGTGAAATTTTTTTCATTCTGATTTAGTCAACCAAAGAGATACCGAGGGTGTTTGATTTAGTTTTTTAATGCAGTTAATATCAATAAGGAACTTTAAATAACTATTTCAATAAACTCTTGTTTGTTGATAGGTGATTCATATTAAGATTATATTAATCTTATTAATATAAAATAAAATTAATATTTAATAGATAATTATACGTTTATTAGTAATTTTACGTTTTAACTGCAACTATTGTTATATTTTTTTCAAACACTAACCCGATTCAGAAATATTAGGTGTTATAATCAACTAAACCAAATATGGTCATATTGATTTTTGAAATACTTCACCAATTAGTTTTTGCACCATTTGCAGGTTGTTATGAACATTTAAAGTGTTTTTTTTTTCTTTTTTTTTAAAGAATTATAAAGATTTAAGTTGATTCATGATTTTTACTTATTTTATTAAACAAATACTTAATTTCAATAATAATAGAAAAAATCTCAATTATCTGTTTATAAAATGCTAAAAATTAAGAGATTATATTTTTTAACACATTATTTAAATAACTATAGATTTGCTTAAAAGCAACTCTACACCGAACATTATAATAAATATTTTTCATAAAACTATTTGAAAAATTATTAGGTATTATTAAAAACTGTTACTAACTCAAATCGTCTGATTCAAACTGTTACTAAACCATATATATCCTTAATTTAATACAATATGCAATTAACTCATGTAGTTAACAATATTCAAACCCAAGCTAAAGTGCCATGCTTAACTTAGCTCGTACAAAAAACGACAAAAAGACCCTCCCAACAAATAAAAGAAATATTTTTGGCTTATTGTTATTAGAAGGGATCTGTATGTTAACATGTAATTATTTGTTTGCTAATATTAGTTTTCTATTTTTCATTATTTTTTTTAAACTAATGTACACACTAAAGAGTTGATTTTATGTAATAAAATTAATAATAATTAATTAAGTTAATTAATCTTGCACGTATGTGTAATTTAATAATACAAAATATTGCTTTTTTAATAATTAAATCACAAAGAAGTTTCTTTAAGGTCTTGCTACCATTTTCATTGGTTGATTAAGAAATAATATTTATTTATTTTTTTCTTATGTAAAAGACAAAGGAAATGAAAGCAATTGTTTTGTACGTTTGTATAATATTTATGTAATTGTTAATCCCACTATTGATTTTATGATTTTTAATGGAAATAATGTGGAAAAGGGATTACATGTAGAAGTAATAAGTAAAACAAAATACCGTCAATTATTATTATTATTATTAAACAAATTTTGGATAAGGTTTCATGTAGAATTTTCTTGTTCAACCATTATGAATATATGATACCTCAAAAAATGCAAAAATATATATTGTTCGAAATTACTATTTCTTTTCTAGAAAGAGGTTGCATTTATCTCTTTAAATGAAATTAAATAATTATTTTAATATTTTGAATTGAAAGATTATTTACCAATTGTTAAGGGTAAAATTAGAATGTTTATATATTTATTGGTAATAATTGTTAATGTGACCCTTTTTATGAGATAATAACAAAATCACAAGGACAACCTTTTTATGGTTTGTATTGTTTTTTCCCAAGTCTTTGGAGTTTAGATTCTATCCCAAGAATTATGGGTCATAAGACCTTTTTGATTGATACCATTTGTATATATACATATACACATATTATTGAAAGAAAATCAATTCATTTTCGGTTGACTGACTTGTATATGGGACAATTGAACTTAGAATACCTATTTTTCCAACTTTCAATATCGATTTAATATCAGATTCATATAACATTTTTCTTAATTAAATTTAGATATCTTATTCTATAAATTTAGTTTTGAGTTTTGTTAGATTAATTAAATCTAAGAATGAAAAAGAATAGTAATGTGTAGCATTTATTATTTAACATATATATGTAATTATCGAACACTAACATTTTAAGGCTAATTAATTTGAAGAATATAGAGCTAGATGCATGCATTTTATTTTTGGTTGGGAATATAAATATATTTATTAATTGATGATACAATAAATATATATTATTGGTATAGTAGTTAAAAAAAAAAAAAGTCATTTTCACTTGAAGAAGGCTAATATGCCCTTAAGTTGTAGGGCATTTTTGCCTCTATCTTAACTAATAAACATTCATATTACCTCATGCAAGTCAACTATTATTTGCCCTATATTCCTCCATATTATCGACAAACTTTGTCAATGATAAATTATATTAATTAAAATATAATAAAATTCCTAAGCTTAAAATTTTTTAACATTATGTTTTGGTGAAACCCTAGCTAATAAGTATACTATCTTGTAAAGGAAATTATATGATTTTGTTTTTTAAATTACTTGAAAATATTCTTAAAGTATATAGCTAATAAATGTTTGCTTGAATATGTCAAAAATAATTTATATCATACTTTATTTTGTTACTATACATGTCATAATTTCACTAAATAAGAACATAATTACATATACAATTAAATTATATATATTCCAATGTGATTGGCTCTAGAATTGTTTTATCCAAAGTTCACTTTTTAAATCGTGAACAAATCATATAATTTTTTTATACGCTAATACATATCTAATTCACAATGTAACTTTTATTACGTGGCGTAACTTCTATTATGTACTGTAATAGGAAAAAAGTAAATGGGTACTTAAGGTTGTAAAAAATAAGGCAAGAGTACCTTTGGCTTAAAAGTTAAAAATACAACTTTACACTTTCCTAGTTATTTCCTAAGAATATATGTATGGAGCACTTCGTTTCTAATAGACAATGCAGAAGACAAATTGTGTAGTATCCTATGATCTTGTATTAATATACTAGACTAGTATAATCCACTTTCTTCTTGAAGCAATTTTGCTTAGTTTATTCATAGGGTCATTAACCTAAATATGGTCTACAACAAATTTCAATTTTGTAGACTTACCAAATTAATCCAAAAGTTGAATGTTATTATCAAGATTAATTAGTTGATTATAGGGGGAAAAAGTTAATTAGGGATCATTGAAATTTCTACTTTAAATCATTAAAACCTAAACACATAGAAACTATGCAAATTTTATTGAGGAGATATTTCAATATGAAATCCTTTGAAGGTCTTTTCCCAAAGAACAAGTATTTATTTAAGGACATCAAATTATTGAAGAAATGATTTTAGATGAAAAACTTTTTCATGTAGGAACCCATAAACTTGAATGGTCCATTAGTAAGTAGCCCACTACTTGCTAACTAGAATAATGGGCCTAAGTGGACCTTGTGGATATTGGGCTTAGCAAAAGGAGGATTAAAGGCCCAAAATTTGATACTACAAGTCTTTAACTACCACGAGTATCCTGCCAACATGCAATAGTACCTAACCCTTCCTTCTATGTTTTAGACCACAACATAACAAAATAACATAAAGGGGTCCCCTTTTCATTTATACCACAAAAATATATAATACAATGGACACACAAAGCAATCAAAAGAAATTTAATCTTATCATTAATTACTTTTTTTGTCCTCTTATTCCAATGCAATTGAATTTTGCCTTGTCTCCTTTAGCAATTTAGTATATTCTTTAGTGTGCTATTCTACATTTCAAACACGTTCCATTTAACCAATTTTCTGCTTCTCTTCTGCTTTTCTTAAAGCATCAATGGCTTTACTTCCCCTCGCATCCTCCTCCCCGTGGCCGACACCACTGCCATCATCCTCATTTCGGCAACAAAAAGTTCGGAAATTTAAAACCATCCAATGTTGTGAGAACCCAAATAAAATTATTATCAAAGTGGGAAACTCAATTTCTGTAGAAGAAGAAAATTTTAGAATGTTACGCTCACAATCGCCTCCTAGACCTCGTCGAATAATCCTGGTTCGACATGGAGAAAGCGAAGGAAATGTCGATGAGAGTGTTTACACGAAAGTTGCTGATCCGAAAATTGGACTAACGAAGAAAGGAAAAAAACAAGCTAAAGAAAGTGGGGAGAGAATTAAAGAAATGATTGAGAAAGATGGGGGAAGAGATTGGAAAGTATATTTCTATGTGTCACCTTCTAGAAGAACACTTGAAACATTGCGAAATTTAGCTCAAGCATTTGATCGTACAAGAATTGCTGGTTTGAGAGAAGAACCTCGTCTAAGGGAACAAGATTTTGGTTAGTAACTAACTAAACTTGAGTAATATTTTATGTTAAGTGATTATTGATTCTTGTTTCGTAGGAAATTTTCAGAATAAGGAAAGAATGCGAGTAGAAAAAGTTCTTCGATTACAATATGGTCGTTTCTTTTACCGATTTCCTAATGGAGAATCTGCAGCTGACGTTTATGATAGAATTACGGGTACTAATTTACTTAAATTTTTTTTGAATTTATAGTTTTTAGTATAAAAAAATAAAAAATAGAAATGATAGAAAATGTTTGCTAAATTCAGACATACCTTATTTTTATAGGATTTAGAGAAACATTAAAGGCGGATATTGATATCGGACGATTTCAACCACCAGGAGAACAGAATCCGGACATGAACATAGTAATAGTGTCTCATGGACTCACTTTGCGAGTGTTTTTAATGAGATGGTACAAATGGACAGTGAAACAATTCGAAAGACTACACAACTTCAACAATGGAGGAATTCTTGTTATGGAGAAAGGCTATGGTGGAAGGTATGTTAACAATTCCTATTATTTTTCATTGAAATTAGTTCATAAAATTTACAAGATGTATAATATTTTCAGGTATAGCTTATTAATGCATCATACAGAAGAAGAGCTAAGACAGTTTGGACTGACAGATGAAATGCTAAGTGACCAAAAATGGTAAAATTATATAACCAAATTAAAATTCTAATAATTTGAATTTCAATTTTGATGTTAAATTTGCATTTTTTTAGGCAAAAAATTGCAAGACCTGGTGAACTGAATTATGATTGTCCAACAATGAATTCTTTCTTCACCCATTTTGAGGATGAAGGCTGCCAAAATTGAAAACTCTGCAAATTGCTCGTGTAATTATTAACAAAACAGCAAAGAATTGAAATAAGTAAAAAATGGAGATGCGGGGTATCGATCCCCGTGCCTCTCGCATGCTAAGCGAGCGCTCTACCATCTGAGCTACATCCCCTTGGTTGATAACAATATTTGTTCAAATTATAAGCATATTGAAACATTCAGTTCCAGTTCTTAACAATTAAAAATCAAACAGCTTGGTTAATCAGGGTTGTACAAGATTTGGTCAGCCCTAAAAACAACCAAATATTTAAATTTTATAAATTTTTCCATATCCAATCAAATTTGCTCCATTATCCAACAAAAGGGCAAGAAAATGATTTGGTTCAGCAAAACAAGACTACCACGAGCTAGTATTGTGCAATGTGCAGTCTGCAGGGACAGGTTGTTAAGTGTATGGCTTTTCCAATGTTTTATAAAAGTTATCAATTCATAATTTGATGCTTTGCTTCTTAATAAAGCCATATAATAATTTTTCCAAAAAGTATATATATATATATATATACACTAATAAAAACCCATAATAATAGAATTGAAATTAATCTACATTGAAAAATGTATTTGCAATTGGGCAAAAAGTCCAGAGTTCCAACTCATCATCTCCAAAATTAGAAAAAAAGAAACAGACAAGTTAAGGATAAACTTCCAATACTGTCATATCAAGTAACGCATTTCTGGAAAACTTGGCTTCGAGTCAAACATACTTGTTTGGAAGACACAATCCAATGAAACATTAATAAAGAGCCAAATATATAATTATATCTCTTCGCTGATTTTTTTAATGTCACCTTATCATTTTAACCTGATCTATTGTTGCTCTGAATTATCTAAAAAGTAAATTCCCATGTACTTTTCATGTCACCTTTAAGGATTTTTACAAAACAATCACTATAAAATTATTCAAATAGTGGTTGAAAAATTATTTAAATGGTTCATCACCCTCCTCATTTCTCAAGCTCCAACAAAAGGGACCAATTGGGTAATTTTTCAATCCAAAACTTAACTTCCAATTCTGGCGACAAAATATACAATTGACAATACTAAATCAAAACTCTTATTATAAGGATTTTAAATATGTTTTCAAATTCACCATTCCATCATTGTAACACTTTAAAAAAATGTAAATAAAGCTTTGAATCATTTTGATCTATTTACCCTATCCATTTCAAACTTAATCTTCCGACCACCAATCTATCTATACCAATTAAAATATATTGTTGAAAAGTAATTTTAAATTTCCAATACGTAATTATGTCTTATCATTTGCAGAAATTCTCTAGTGACACTCTATTTATTTCAATGTGACCTACTGTGCCCATGAACTATCGTTTTTCTCATTTTTACACTACTTTAGCTTCAACCATAAGTTTTAAAATCTAAAACCACCATTCTACTCATTCAATAGTATAGATATTTTTCCATGATTGTTAGCCGAAAGGTTTAGTTTGAAATGGATAAGGTAAATGGGCCAAAATGACCCAAAACTTCATTTCCATTTTTTCAAGTTGTTACGGTAGTGAGACAATAAAATTGAAAGGCATATTTGAAATCTTTATTGTGACGGCTTTGATTTAGTATGCTCAACTGCATATTTTATCTTCGTTATTAGAAGTTAATTTTTGATTAAAAAATTACAAATTTGACCCATTTGTCATTATTAGAGTTTGAGGAAGGAGGGTGGGAGGCTATTTGGATAATTTTTCAATCACTAATTACATAATTTTTCAAAGACTATGTTGTAAAAAACCACAGTAGTTAACATGGCAAAGGCACGAGAGAGCAGTTTTAAATAGTTCACATAATAGATCACGTTGAAACGATAGGGTGCAACTGAAAAAACATACAAATGATAGGGGCATAATTATGTATTTAGCCATTAATAAAGATTTAAAAGAACATCACATATAAGATATAAAAGATGATTGATCACAGTATAGTAATTCAAGCAAATCCAATGAAATTGTAAGAAAGAAAGAACAAAAATATGCAATCTTTTTTCCAATGTAGAACAAAATATTCAAGTTTGCGTCCAATGTTCTTCCCCTTCTTCCAAACTAAACCCGGGGTATTTCAATTGAAGTATACCGAAAAAACATCACCCACCTCTGTGCAATTTTAAGCGTCTGTCAATAATGGTCAGCCGTGGTTTAGAAACGAAGAAGTTATAAAACAAGAACTATTAATGCTGGGTTGGTCAAGATCAAATCCATCAAAAACTAGGGTAAAAAAGGAAGACTGACCCATCGAAGCAGAACCATATCATGCATTGTGGAATCTGTATTTATGAGTTGTCGATGGTTGCTGTTGTAATTCTCAAGGGCTTTGTTCTTTCATGCTCGCCATTGCGTCTCCAGAATGCCCTTCTCCACCAAACTTCAAATCCTCTTTGTATATTTGGACAGTCTTCACCAGAGTTCAGGAACCGGTTAAACCAAGCCAGTAAAATCTCTTGCTGCCAAGCTAGAGGTAGAGTCAGAATTGTGTTACTGAGGCCATCCTCAATTAAATGTCGATCGAGGCCTTTTGATGCCCTCCTCATCCACCCGAAATCATCATAAAATGGCACTAACCATGTCTGCAAAAGCAAGCATCTCACTTCCTTTGTAGCCAATAGCTGACCCTTTCCAATCCCAACAAAAATCCTTGCTGTAACTCTGCTAATTTCATACCTATGCACAGCAGGAACTTTAGAATGTGCACCAGATAATTCAGACTGAGACGCCCATGTTTTCAGAAAATCTTCAGCGATTTGTCTATCGATCAAAATATCCAAAATCCAATGCAAATTATCTGCTTGTCTGGCAATCTGACCAATATCTTCAAGATTGCCAGTAGCTGCTCGAAGAAAATGGTTGCGAAGCAATTGCAAGCAACTATCACAAGCAGAATACAATGACTCTTTCCGGAGATCATTCTGAGAAGAATTTTCGCGAAGCATCTTCGACACCAACCCTTTCATCTCACGCCTAGCTTTCTCGTCTTTCCCTTCAAGAACTACATGCAAAAGCTTGAGAAGCACTTCGTCATTATCGCTACTCTCCTCTGTTCCATTAGCAACTTCAATTGAAACCCTTTTAAGAACTTCTCCTGCTCCAACTCCTTCAAGCCGCAGCTCAGATAATAAAGAAGCTACTTTCTCTTCTTCGTCCTCAGCCCACGGAGCAGCTTCTAAGTACTCCAAACAAGATAAAACCCCAGCATCAAACCCAATTGCTGCAGAAACCTAATAAATGAACCACCATTTCAGTAACACAAACAAAACACTCACAATTCCCTATTCTTGCACAGAAAAACAAAATCAAAACTTTATGATCAATAGCTGCATTTCCAGTATATATATCTCAAAATCCAACTAAACAATGGCCATATCCGTAGCATCCAAAATTCAACTTTCAAACAGAAAAGAACCTTCAAATTCAACAATATTTTCCTTTCAGTTGGTAACCAAAATTAGGTTTCCTGTCTCTTTCCACAGTATTTCAACTTGAATATATTAAAAAAAAAAAAAAAAAAAACTAACAACTTTAAGAAGTTTCCAATATAATTCTATAGTTACAACCATAAACTTATTATGTAGCAAGCAATTAAACCCAATCAATAAAGGGAAACATACCTTCAAAATACCGAGAACTTTGCTAACATCATCTTTCATGAGCTTTCTTCTCAGATCCTTACAATACATTAACCGTAATGTCTCAATATAAACCTCAACATCATCACAGTCAGCAATCTCCACCACATACGGCGAAGATGTCCGCTGCTGCTTAGCCAATCGATCCGACAATTTCACCGCAAAAAATCTGCTATGAGCTACAAGAATCTGCCTATGCACATTCATTGAAACACTGATTCCATCCTTAGAACTCAATGTTAGCTTCACGTCACTCGTAGCTGAATCGTTGAACTGATTCCCAGGACTCCGATTACCCAAAATATCAGCTATTCGATTCATGATTAAAGCTTGTTTATCTTGAACAGACATTTGGGTATTCTGATAACCTCGTAAATTACCATTCCCGTTGGAAATTGGGATCTGGTTTCTTGGTTGCATCTCGGGTTCGCTAGCCATCATTTCAAAAAGGGTCGGGCTGGATCGAGGTTTATCCGGCGGCGGCGACATGGGGTTCAAAAGACCAGCAGTAAGAGCAGAGTTAAATTTAGTAAAACTCGACGGAAAGGAAGAAGGGTCATGAGGAGAGTGGTGACCGTTAGCAGTTAATGTACTCGGCGAGAAATCCATGACAGGCGATAAACTACCTGGAGAGAAACGGATCTTGAAACTCGACGGTGAATCAGAATCCTTCAAAGCAAAACGCCGACCTTGTTGTGGCTGCTGAAGCGGCGGAGGAGGAGGAGGAGGAGAAGGAGGCGGCGGAAGAATAGGTTTGTTAGAATTAGGACAACACCAAGACTTATCAGAAGAAACAACGGTAGGTGCTGCTGCCGGTGGAGGAGGGTCAAGTTTCTTACTTTGAGGTTGAGTAAAATACCCAGTAGCAGAACACTCACTATTAACGGCGGCGGCGGTCGTAGCAGTGGCAGAAATGGTGGTTTCCCGGCACTTGCGGCGTTTGGGCTTAGTGGGCTGAGTTTGGACTTTAAGATGAGGTTTGGTAGTTGAAGAAGTTGTAGTAGTAGTAGTAGAAGTAGTTGTAGCTGTCGCCATGAATAATTGTTTTAAATGAAATTGTCTTTTAGCAGAGGGAATTGTTGGACATCGTCGGCCATTCCCAAATCAAAGCTAGAGAGAGAAACACAAAAGGGTTTTTATTTTGTTTTGATTTGGATGTGTGAATCAATTAAAAATGGCGATGGACACGAGACATTAAAACAGCAAGAAATGACTGAAACAGCAATAAATGTGAACCAGAGAGACATCCAAAATTTGGGTTTTTTTTTTCTTTTTTCTTTTTCTTGAAGATGATACAAATTTATTTTTGTGGGGTTTTTTTTTTTTTTTGACAGGTAGGCGTCGTAGGAGAGCAGAAGAATCAAGATTCAAGAAGGGAGGAGAGGCCCACTAGAAGTTATTTTGCTTTGTTTGATTCTCTTCTGTTGTTCGTTTCTTGAATTGGCGGGATTAATTTTTTTCCCCCTTTTGGATTGGGGATGCTTAATTAGTAATTACAATTTACTTAGAGTATCTCCACTCTAGATTGTAACTAAATATGTCACGTAAAATGGAAAATGTTTTTTTTTTTAATCCACAAGTTAATATGTATTCAATCGCTTAACATTATTAGTCTCGATATTCTTAGCAGAACTTCTATTCTTAACTTAGCAACAAGCCGGGTAAGGCTAACAGTGGGTCATGCTCGTAAGAATCAGCTGGTTCATTCAGTTTTCCAAAAAGTTTTTAAAAAAAAATTAATTTTTTAAAGGGTCAAAAAATATTAAAATATTTTTTTAGTGTGTTAATTATATTAAATAATTTATTTATAATTTCTAAAATGGACTGAAAGAAAAAAAATGAAATTATGATTTAAATAGAGAAAAAAATTATGATACAAAACAATCAATGATAATTTTATGGAATATTACATAATCACAAAACAATTTTACAATAATATTTATTAATTATACCAAAACTAATTTTATATTTTATATTATGCGCATATAAAATAAAATTTGAAAATAGAGAAAAAAAAGTCTTGAAAATAGTTTTGTTAGTATTCAAAAAATTTATTTTGTCAACGTATTCTTATTGGGATAAAGAGTAATCAAAACTCACATAGTTCTCTTATCTTAATTGGATTTTCATAACTTCAATTATTTGTTACCTTAATTGTCAATATTGTTAAAAGAGTAGGTAATTTTAGAATCATCTTCCGGAGAATAACTCCATTTGTTTTGGGCACGTTAGTCCACTAATCCTTATTCTGACGTAAACTTGTGCTTCAAGATTGTCGGTTCTCAATTTTGTTCTCTTTTCGGATAATATTAGTCCGCCGACACCGAAAGTTTGCTCGACTGATACTGTTGAGACCGGTGTCGCCAAAATTTCTTTTCCCATATTTGCAAATAAGGGGAAGGTAGATTCGTGTCCAAATGTCAAATTTGAAAGGATCGGTCGCCTCACCTACAAATTCAAATTCTATGGACAAATATTTGTCAAGTTCTGGAAAGAAACTTGCACCTTGGTCTTTTTTGACGTTCGGAATAAATGAAGGGCTTTTTATTTTGAACTGATCCCCCTTTCAGTTAGTGTCAGTAGTAGCCAAAGCACTATTATTTGAAATTTCTAAATATAATTCATGAATATTTTGTCTAGTACCATCAATTATTTTTTTAACATTAACTTATTTTTCTAACATTAACTTGTTCATTAGCTATTAAATTCAAATTTTCATAATAAACATTTAAAATTATTTCTAACACATCAATTCTACATTTAAAATAAAACAGCAACCAAAAAGAGAGTTGAAATATTTTTAAAATAACAATCAACTAAATTTTGTTTCATTTTCAAACATATGCAATCTATCAGTAATATATTCAAGAAATAGATGAGGTATTAGTTTATGTACATAACTAAAGGTAAATATTACATCATTAAAAATTTGTAAGAAATTATCAATTTCAAAACAATTTTTTCTAATTTTATGAGTAAATTGTAATATTTTTTTTTTTGAAAATATACTGTGAATTATAATTATATAGAACGATTTTTTCATAACGAAAAATTTTCGCATTAGTAAAAATTCTTTCATCCCAAATTTTTTTTGTTCTATGAGAGTATTTATATAACGTAATCTCTCTCACCTTTTAACCTACGTTTATCACTAATGTGCTCGCTAACAATCTAAACACATACCACTCACTTGGCCTGTTATAATATTTCCCTTATTCAATAGAATTTATATGGATTTGATTTGAAGTGAATAATATAGTGTTTATAATTTTTAAAATTTATTTCTAATATTAAATTTTTACTAAAAATTATATGAGGTTTGAGACAATAAAACATAATAGGACAACCAAAAAACATTATATTTATTAAAACTAATATAATGTAATATACAATAATATATCTTAAAGTATAATGCTAATATAAAAGAATAAAAAATTGTTTCATTCCATTATATATATATATATATCCATTCAAATTCTAACCCAATTATATTTTGAAGGTTTGAATTTGGAAAGAAACACATTTTCAAAAAGCATATACTAACAAGACATATAAAAGACCTTATTATATAATATTTATTTTTTAATTTATTTTTTCTTTTTCCTTTACTATATCCATCTTTGATAATTTGGTATCATATGGTTTTTGTCTACTCTATCTATGCAATCCCTTAACATACTCATTTTCTTTCTTTCTTTCTTTTTTATTTTCATAATGGGTATCTCATAAAATATAAGATTAGCCCATAAATCGAGGACACGTGGCTAATAGCCATTAGAACGTTCAAGTATTATTATTCCTCTAACTCACACTAGAATACAGTGGACTATGGCCCACATTTTCATACCTTGGTCAAGCCCAAGAGTGTGAAAATGTGCTTTGCATTCCTTTGAAGGAAGATGATGGAGTTTATTACATTAGAATGATGTAATAATTCATCTTCTCTTATAATTATCATAATTAACTCATCACTAATAAGGAGGATTCCCTTCTTTGTATACTAATGTTTTAACCTAAATTAGGTTCATTAATCATTATTAGTAAAAAAAAAAATTTTTATCGCAATTGACATTAATACAAATAGTTATGATTCTACTTTTTAAAAATAAAAAATCAAGAATTCAATTCTTATTATTGAAAGCATTTATTGTTAATGAATCAAAATTCTTTTATTATTTTGAAATATATGAAAGGTATCTCTCTCTCTATATATATAAAGATAAATTATTTGTAGGTCCCTGAGATTTTGCCTAATATACTCTGAGTCCTTCTATTTTGGAAATTGTATCATTGGGTCCCTCAGATTTAAAAAATTATACTATCAGGTCATTCCGTTCAGAAATGACGTTATTAACCTGTCTAGTTCGATTCAAACCTAAATATTAAAAATTGATTTAAAAATTGGGTTTAATTAGAATGGTCTGATTCAAAAAAACCATGGTTCGATTCAAATAAACCAAATGATAGTTTTGTCATTTTGAAAAAAATCGTTGACTTTTTCAGTTGACTAACGCCATTTCTGGACGGAATGATCTGATAGTATAATTTTTTAAATCTGAGAGACCCAATGATACAATTTCTAAAATAGAAGGACTCCAAAATATATTAGGAAAACCTCAGATATTTATAAATAATTTACCCTATATAAAATGTTAATAGTATTTTTGAGTGTGAATATTTAGAAGATAGGTCCAACTTGTAATAGAAGTTGTGTTGTGTTGCTTGGACAAATGTGCGTGGTATAACTGGCTTGCATTATTAGATTAGATTAGGTGTTAATCACTCTTATTGAACTAATAATGGCAGACAATTTGAAAGAATTTCTACCAATAATTATTGTTAAATTCTTAAAAGAGATGAGTTGGCTTAGAATTTTTACAAAAATATCATTAAAAAAAGGGTACAAAATGAGTTAAGGCAAACAATTTAAGTGGGCTATAAATTGGATGGAGGGGTACGGATAATTTAAAAATAAATGTATGTGATTATTATATTCTCAATAAGATAAATTATATATTTTTTAACTGTACATTAAGTTAAGTTAAATTGTAAAATTAAAAATTCAATACATTATGTTTGTAAAATGTTGGCCTTCAAAATAAACTAGACATATTATAAGCCTCGCCTTGCCTTGCTTCCGGCGAAAATTTTCTATTAATATCATAAAATATTAATTTTACTAATTTTTTTTTTCGTTTTTGCCATAGATGTTTTGGGGGAGGGGGGAGGAATTAATTTTATTAATGGACATTTTATCATCGACGAACAGTGCAACGGATAGTGCGAGTATAACCATTTTCAATAGTACAGCGAGTTTTTAAGATCACCAGTATATCGAGGGTGCAAAAGTAAAAACTCTTGAAAGTACAGGGGAAAAACACGATTTTGGCAACGACTCATGTGCTCGTCGTGAGTTTGTATCACACTCTCCGTTTTCTTATGGACAAAAGATATACCATTTTCAATACTACAGTGGACTTTTAAAACTAAAACTAAAAAATGTTAGAAGCATAAAGCTTTTGGCCCTAAAAGTTAAAGAATCATAAGGCCCTAAAAAATGAAGAAGAAGGGATTATTGGGTTGGGTCTTTTATTCATTAGGGCTAAAGCCCTTAAGTCTTCCAAGTCAGAGATCTACCCATCATTGCAAAGGAATTTGTTAAGGTTCATTGTTTTCCTTGAAATTCTATTCTATTGCAGTTGATCAGTTGTAGCAAATTAAGGCCCCAAAAGCTAGCCCAACAAGCTTACATTGGTCATCTTCAGGAAATTTGGGTTTTCTATTGGCATGCACAAGCACAACATTTGATGTTTGCAAAGTCAAAAAAATATACTGCTTTGCCATGAATTTATTGATGTGAGAATGAGCTCAGAAGGAGTAAGCTTGATGTGTTATATCCAACAAGGATGCTTGCTGTGAAGTAGAAATTCAAAGCAAAATGGGTGCAAAAGGTAAAAGCCAAAACTAGATTAGATCAAAGAGAAGAACAGAAGAGCATATGTTCAGGGACAAATTTACAGTTGCTAGAGAAGCAACAAATCACCTATTTACAAAGAAACCATTTGGTCAGCAAAGAAAAGAAGCTGGTTTTGGTTTGGGTTGACACCCCAGCACCCATGTAGTCAATCAATAGATCGAGTTTAATTAACAAAATTAGTTTCTGATCTGATAGTTCATTGCCACCTGTTTCATGCATTACTAAATGTATAGTTGCACTTACAGACCAAAGCACAAGCTAATGGTTAACATCCATGAAATGATCTCACAGCAATAAGTGTGAGATACCAATTCAAGATAATTCAGCAAACCCAAGCATATCCTCCCCAAAGCCAGCCAAAAAATAAGTATCCAGTTTAACATTTCTGGATTTTAAGAATTACATTTTTTCCCTTATTGATTTCAAGTTTAAGCTAACATTCTAAACAATATCATGATTCAACATAATCCTAACATTGATAACATTAATATAACAAAATTAAACAAAGCAAGAAGAATGCAAAGATAAGCAAAAACAAAAGTGAATCTCAAAGGAGTATAAGAGAAAAAGAGCGACCTAGTTACAGTAGGGAGGTGATGACGAACATCGAATGCGTCAATATTGATAACAAAAAAGAAAAAGGAAAATAGAAGCCATAGCCGATTTGAAGAAGAAACTGATTCTCTTTTTCGTTTTATTACACTTTCTGAATTTTATAGGAATAAGTGATATGACGCGTCGCTTCTTCTCCAACACAGAATGAAGTGAGAACTAAACTTCTCTCTCTAATTACCAAACTGAATCTAACTGGTCGGACCTAAAGTCTTACATTTATTTAGATGAAATAAAGAAAATAAGATGGGGAGAAAAATTTTACCTCGTACTGGAAAGGAAAATTGTAAATTCCACATTTGTAAAGATGCATAATAATTTCTAAACAGTTAAATTTATCGAACACATTTGAATAACCATATATTTCTGTTGCGCAATGATGAGTGTTAATTATAATGGCTAAAGTAAATATTTATGTTGTATGAAGGAAGGTAGGTAGTAGGAATGGTTTACAAGTGGCTAAGGCTGCCCTATTGATGGATATGATAGAGTTGAGGTTTGGAAGATTATGGTTAATTTTGTGAGAACTAGGTAAAGTTATTATAGAGTCACATGGATTAATAGAACAAGTTACAGCAATTAGGAGACATGGCACATGCTAGAATGTCCCACTTTTCTGACTTAATGTCTCTCCTCTTTTCATTATCATACCTATGTTTGGTTATGTTTTTTTCCCTCTTCAACATTTTAACCTACTGCACCTCTCCTTTTTACACTATTACCCTTTGGTAAATTCGTAATTATCTTTTTTAATAATCCGTATTATAAGAAAATGTTAGATATTTAATTGGTCTTTTAGATTAAGCTAATTGTATCTTTGATTTATTACTAGATTGATTTATTTAACTTTTTTTTTTTCATTGGAGTTAAAAATAATCCGTATTATAGATTTTGAATTAACATTATAAAAATTAGTTGAATTCTATATTTATCTTTATAATTATTTTTATATGATGAAAATCAAAAATAAAGAGAAAAATGAAAATTAATTAGTACAAAATATTAATAAAATTAGACAATGACAACTAATCAAACAGAAAATAAAGTACAAAACCATTTTCTCTCAAAGGGTCAAAAGTACAGAAATAGTACTGTTTTCGAAAGAAAAAAAATATAAGAAAAGAGATTAATTAATAAACTAATTGTTAATTTACGATTTAATTTGTAATCGAACAAAATAAATATTAATATTAATATTAATTAATTACTTCCCCAAAATATTCCTCTGATGAGGGTTACAAATTCTGTAAGCTTTTCTTAAAATAAAAGGAATATACAACAAAAGACATGTCTGGAACCCAAACTTGGCTTTCACAAAACACTAAGGGAGACAATATACCTATTCCATCAGATGTTACATGTCATTACCTAGCTGTAATTAATAATTAATTTAAGGTTAATCTTTATTCTCTCTGTAATTCTTGTAATTAAATACTTAATCAACTTGTTTAAAAAGTTAATTATCTCTTATGTTTGCCAACCTGTGATGATGTGTATACCTGGAACTCTTCTTTTACGTGTGTATTTTAACCATATATGTGTAATATAAACTGCTTTTATTTACTTAGTCAAATTAGTACTGCAGTTAGCTCATCATTATATGTTTCCATTTTGCCTTCTACTTCTTTGATTTCTATTTTGTTTGATGAAGTCACTTTCCCCTAATTTTTTACATTTAATTTTATTTACACTAATAAATAAACAAATTGGTGAATTAATTTACATAATTAATTATTACACAAGAAGGGATAATAATAAGTGCATATACAAGAATTATATAAATAAAAACAAATGATTAGTCATTCAATTTCCCATAAAAAGGGAAAAAGATTTTGGAGAGATTAAAAAGCACATGGTCCTAGTCAGTAGTATATGATCAACTTGAATGTTTTCACATGTCACTTTAAACATTACAATTACAATATATTGCTGTTAATTTGTCCCATTAATTAACTAAAAAAAAAATCTAATCTAGTTAATTAAATAATTAAGTGTAATTAGATTATTAATTTTGTTTTGAAGCAAAGACAATTTCTGACAAGTAAAGTTGGATTGAATTTGATTTTTAGCTTGATATTGCAGACAGCTTGTGATTCTCAGAAAATATGTTAAGCAATTTCTGATTTTTTGATTTAAGATTTTGGAACTAATACCCAACAAAATTAATCATATATGGCCTGCTTGTTTTTTATAATTAAATAATAAAATTCAGACATATATATTCTATAAATACATCTTAATTATAATTAATTATGATAATAATACAAATATCAAGTGGGATTAATTTTTAGATTAAAGGACATTGGCGTGCACTTTCGGTTATGTGGGGTATGTGATCAATGTTGGATTTAGCTGGCCTCTTTCTTCATTTCATCCCTAATTTTTATATTAAGGCCAAATGCGACCATTTCTGTATTGCTTCCTCTTTCTAATTGCGTCTATATCTTATCTTAAGTTTAAATAATAATGATGATTAAGGGTACCCTTAAAAGGGAGTCATTTTTTATAACTCAACAATTTAATTCTTATTGGCTGATTAATTTACTTTGAAATTCTAGCTCTTGCATTGGTTATATATAAAAAAATTAACTTGCCATTAAAAATATCTTATCCTCTAAAATTTATTTTCAATTTTTAAAAATATAACATTTTAAAGATCAGAAGCTCAGATTTTAAAAGTTTTTGTCATGTATGATTTTGATCAATTTATGATCGATATTAAAGTCAATCATGTTCTGCGAACACCAGATTGATAATAAAAAATAATATGTTAGAACATTGCAAAATAATATTAATGTTTTGACGGGGAAAAAACTTGCAAACTATCTAAAAAATTTTATTATCTAGTTAGGTTTTATTTTTTATTTTTTATGAATTTTTTTTAATACCTATAAAGAGACAAACCCTAATAATAAAAATACAGAAACCCTAATGCATCTTTTAGATTAAAAAAAAAATACAAGTAGAGTAAGAAAAAAAAAAGTGAATTTAATGATATTCTACATGGAAGAGAATGGCATGCACACAAAGACGAGAAAAGGGACAAAGGGGTGGTGGTGAGCAGTGGAAGAAGTGGATATTGGGTATTGGGTCGGGTATGTGGAGGTGGGTCATGAGTTGTCGTGGCTGTATTGAACAAGTGTGAGCGCCAATCCAACTTTGGTTAAATGATATTCTCTTGTCTCCCCCCTCTAACTAATTATTATTATTATTATTATTATTATTATTATTATTATTATTATTATTATTATTATTATTTTGGCTAAATGATATTCTGTCTCCCCCCTCTTAACTAATTATTATTATTATTATTATTATTATTATTATTATTATTATTATTATTATTATTATTATTATTATTATTATTATTATCTACCTTCCGGATTATTTTATCACTTTTATGCTACAATTTTGAGGGTTTTAGTGAAAAATCTTTATATAAGAATAAAGTGTGAATAGAATATTATTTGATGTATTTTTTTTTATATATATCAAAGGATGATTAAAAAGTTATATTAATATAGAATTTTGATATATACTACGTACTAATATAAGGTTTGGTCAGAGGAAAAAGAAAAGTTAGGTGAATTTTCAATTATCTGCTTTAATTTTTAACTTTAATTAAGATTAGTTAATGCATCATACAAAATTAATCTTTTCAGACTAGTCAAAAGCATATCATCATTAACGTTAATTTTTAAGAATTTACAAATCAAACAAAATTTCGTAATTACTATGGTCAACAATTGCATTCATCAACTAAGATTTTAAAACAATTTGATACACATTATAAAATTGTTAATCAAGTTTAGTATAAGATTAAGAGTTTAAGTAGCTAGAGAGCGGGCCCTCTGTCTCAAGCCTCAAGTCCTTATCACCATTGCTTAATAGACATCTCGTATTTGGAAGGTTGCGAAAGTGTAATAATAATCACTATTTATCACGAGACACCACTTTCACGTGACCAAATCAACTTCTTAATATGTTTTTTTGAATTCAAAAATACGATTAATACTAATACTATGATGGTCCTTTTCAATTTTGTCCATAACTTCACATATTCATCCTTTAAATTTTGAAAATTTGTCCATAAATCAATTATTTTACAACTATTTTACTGTTTAAACTACTAAAAGTTGTTATCGTACTTCACTTTAAAATTATTTAAAAAGTTACAGCTGAATACATATTGATCGATCATTGTATCAAAAGAATAAATTATATATATATTTTGAAAATTGACTAATGAGAATTAAGATAAATCGTTTTTTTCGGTAAAAGTCTTTCTTGGGCGCCCAACTCTAAAGAAGATATTAAGATCTATTGTACCAACCTCCTCGACTCGTTAATGAGCTAGCTTTGGAAATTAACATCCCCTAGGGTTTGGCCTTTTTTATTTGGTTTTTCTCTTCTGTATCTATGTGGGATTTGCTTTTCATCCAAGCCTATGAATGCGGTGATAAGTGATCCGGCGTTTTTTTATTAGTTCAAAATTATTTTGTTCCTTGCAAAAACTAAATATTGATGGAGTAAAGTAAAGGGGTAAAGTAGTTATGGGAGGAACATCAAGAAAGAGAGTTAACATGAAGAAGAAGACATCAAAAGAAAGAAAGATTTTACTTTAATTTGTCACAAATAAGTCCACACAAAGGCCATTTGGTAGTGGCACCCCTCATTTATTAAGTAGGACAATGACATTATGATGTGTCTCAATAGCACCAAAAATCACCCCCACAACCCATCACTACTTCATCACTTCTTTTTTTTTTTTGTTTCTTTAATGTTTTAGCTTGTTTTTTGGGTTATTAAATATTCTAAATTATATATTCATTGGTGGCCAAAATTTTTTATTTATTACCCATTTTAGCCCACCTCCCCATTTCCTTCTTCTATAATAATTGACCTATTTCTCTAATATTAAAATCTCATTCATTTAAAAGTGAAATGTTAACCTAAAGAGAAGAATTTTGGTGATTGATTTAAAATAAAATTCTTTCTCATTTAATTTTTCTTTTCTTCTTGTTTGATATTAATAGTGAAATCCTAACTTTGAGACAATGATTTGTAGTTGAATTTTGTAATCAAAGCTATATTAATGTCTCAAAAAAAGAAGGTCCAACCCTAAAGTATTTTCAATTCAATTTGGTTGGTTTTGAAAAGGGTTTGTTGGAAAATTATAATTGAAATTTTAATAATTTAATTTACTGAAAACAAGATATATATTATGTTTTTGTATGATCAATTCTTTTCAAATTTTCAATGATACCTTTATATGATTGGAGTTTTATATATATTTATATATAATTTCAAATTTTAATACATTATTTCAAAGTTGTACCATAATTGTACTATATATTTCTTTTATCAAATATGCTACTTTTTCCTACATTATAATAAAACATAATCAAATCATGGCTCTACAAATTAAAGAACACCAAATAGATACTTTTAATTAATTAATTATTACAAAATTGAATTAAATATATATAATTAATTTAAAAAAAATGCTCAATGAACCTAATAACAAAATACTATGGTTTTCCATTTTCCTCAGACATAAAACAGTCGATCTATCGAATAATAAGAATAACTCAGTTGGTTGATTTTACAATAAAATACTTATTTTTAGACAATTTTTATATATATAAAAATAAAATACTATGATTTTTCATTTTCATCTGACATAAAAACAATCGATCAATCGAATAATAAGAATAACAGACCAACTCGGTTGGTTGAATTTACAATAATATACTTATTTTCTAGGCCAACTTTTATATATATAAGAACAATTTGGTGCAATTGGAATGGGCAAAGTTCTCGTTGTGAGTGCAATTACCTTAGCCATTGATTATTATATGCATTGATATATAATTAGGCTAGACCCGTAGCCCATATCATATATATTTGTCCATATATATGCAAAATTAATAAATTACAATATATTTATAGTACAATCAATCATTTTAAAAATGAAAATCATACTACAAAAAGCCTATTAATTTAGGTGATTATAATAGTTAATGATGATTAGTAAACTCAATTATTCAGTTCTAAATGTATCATTTTTAGAGCATCAACCCTAAATCACTCCGGACAACTTCAAAATTAGTATACAAGAAAAAGATCTTCTTTGATTCTCAACCTCCACTTACACATCTTTATTGTTCCATATAGAATCTATTAGTATTAAATAATTCAAGATTTTTATTCCTTCAAATTGAATTATTATAAATAAATATTTGATCTTTGAATTATATTTGTATAATATGATCTTACATGTTAATAATATTAAATTTTTATTGTTAAAAAATATATTATTTCAAAAAAAAAATTAATTTCAGTATTGTATCTCCTTTCAGTTAACCAATCAATTGTTATTTTCATAAAAAACATAAATTGTAACGTACTTAACTTTTCCACTATAAACAAACATTACAAAACGACACCATTTCAGTTTTATCTCCATTATTCTTTTATTTTAGATTTTTTCCTGCATAAAATGTAGTTTATTTATTTACAACAAAATTTAAATTAAAAAAAAAAAGTTATAGTTAATGTATATTAAAACCGGCAATATACGTACGAACAGAAAACTGGAAAATTAGAAAAATTAAAAAAAAAATGATAGAATAAGACAGCAGTAAATTTTAAAATAAATTTTCTCTCTCTAACTTTAGAAATTTACAAAATGAGTAAATTCCATAACATACCCTTACTGTCATTTTACTCTCAAGCTTCTATATAACCCTTCGCCCTCTTTTTCTTTCTCTCTCAAATCTCAATCTTTCTCTCTCTACGAAACAAGAAACCACAACTTAAAAATAAGTCTCTTTCTCTCTAAAACCTCCTTCTCCTTCTTCTTCTTCTTCAGTATGGGGTTTCCTGTAGGTTATACAGAGCTTCTACTTCCTAAACTACTGATTCACACACTTTCTTTTCTGGGTTTCATTAGAAAGCTTATAAGCACCTTATTTCGCTTATTGGGTCTTCCGGATTTTCTTGAACCCGACATTTCTTGGCCCGAATCTCAACCACGAGTTCCTGAGTTTTACTCCGCTTCCGCCGTACTTATCCGTGAGATCCTTCCCATCGTTAAGTTTTCCGACCTAATTGACCCGCCGGAAAGCTGTGCTGTGTGTTTGTACGAGTTTGAAGATGAAGATGAGATCAGACAGCTGGCTAATTGCCGTCATATATTTCACCGGAGTTGTTTGGATCGGTGGGTCGGGTATGACCAGAAAACTTGTCCGTTGTGTCGGACTCCAGTGATTCCGGATGATATGCAAGAAGCTTTTAATGAAAGATTATGGGCTGCTTCTGGAATTCCTGAATTTTATGGGGAGTATTCTCAAATTGCTGGCTTGTAGATTAGGGTAATTTTTAGATTCAATATTATTCTTCTTATTATCAAATCTAAAAAAAAAAAGCATAAAAAAAAGAAAAAAGCAATTTATTCTTTTTTCTTTCTTTTATTTTACCTCTTGGAGCTGGAGGTTTTTTTTTTTAATCGAACGGTTGACGATGATTGTACATATACAAAAATGATGTTGAGAAATGACAAATTCCATAAAAATGTAAACATTAGATTATAAATATTTTACCCTTCATTTTTATTATTTTTATATATCAAAGTATTTTTTTACCGCGGTAAAATATTTTCAATCTATATATATATATATATATCAAAGTATAATTCTCATTATAATCCTTTTAAGCTTTTCTCATAGTTGTTATTATAATTTAAGAAAATTGAGCTTTAATTATGATGGGTAGAAGTCCAAAATTTGACTGTAATTTGATCAATTTTAGTTAGGATATTAATATTAATGATTGGAAATTAACAAAAAGTTTTTTTCTTTTTTTTTTTTAAGCATTAGTAATTAGTACTACTAGTAAGGTTTTACAACCATTATGACAAGGTAGAATGTGACATTATTTGTTGTTATAGATGTAGACAAATTTAAGGTCATAAATATTTTTTATTTTCTTTTTTAATATTATTCCATTATTATAAAAAATGTTAATACTATTTAGATCTATAAATATCCATAACGTAATAAGAATGGGGAATATAAAGCTTTATTTGAAAAAATAAAAATGTTTTATTATGGCACTAAAGATTCATTGTAAAAAAAAAAATGAATATTTGTGACATATTCTAGAGATTCTTAATGATATGAAATTGTAAAAAATAATAATACTATATATAAAATAAATGATTTAATTAACCAAAATTTGAGAGATTAATGGAGTTTGCAAGAATTAATTTATGAATAATTAAATAATTAGTGTTGATATGAAAGGGATTATGGCATTGTGACAAAGCCAACCGTGCAATTGTTGTTCTTATAAGTTATAAATATAAATAAAATGTTAAGATGACTAGAAATTCTACAATATAAATATTGGGTAAAGCTTCTTGTATTAATACATATTAGGGTAAATTACAGGATTACTAAAATTTAATTCCAAAATATAAATAAAAATAATTATTATATACTATTATTAATTAACTATGCATTTCATTTTCAAAAGAAAAGATAATTTAACTATGCATAATTGTTTGAATAAAAGTTAATTAAAAATTAAATATTCAATTAAATTAATTAATAATTTTTCTAAAAAAAAAAATCCCTGAAAACATTCTAAAATTGCCAAGTGGCTTGAAATAAATCACTCTCATTGTGCACCTAACTCTCAAAGAATAATCCCCACACGGTTTAATAATTAAACTAAATAATAAAAATTAATTTAAATATTAAAAACTTCTAGATACAATGTTTATTTAAACAAATTCCCATTTTATTGACATACATACTATATTATTTAGAATTTTCTAAATTATAAGGTTGCAACTAATAGCAAGTTAGCAACTAACACCAACAACAATTAAATAAATATATATTTTAAACGACAATTGTGTAATTAGTCGTCTCAAGTTTGTTTTATTATATATAAAAAATATAGATAATTAATTTTTTTTATATAAATCTTTATAATATCTAAATAAAGAATCATTAGATTCTGTCATAATTCAAACTGATCGGAACTTAATTTGTTAATCAGATAATTAAATTTATTAATCCAAATATAATTAATTATCCATTAAATTGACATGGTCAAACCACTCACTTAAAGGTTTACTATTCAGAAGAAGAGGTAAAAGAAACCAATTTTGCTTTCTAAAAGTTGACTTGTCTCTACTCTTTTTCAAATCCATGTTTTTTTAATTCAATTTTACATTTATAATAATATAGACTATAGAAGTGTCTGTTTGCATTATATTCTATAAATTAATTAAGAAATTAAAAATGAAAGTGATGATGTGTGAGTAGTTAGAGAAGCTTCTGATAAGGATTGAAATAGAAGAAGTTGAAGATTAGATTAAAATGGATAAGCAACTTGGTTGGTTGCATCATCATCATAGACTAGATTAGGTAATGGGGTTTTGTAGCCATCAAAGCTCTTGAAATTTGGAAGATAATCAAATTCTATTTGAATATTCTTCTAATTGGTTGATTTGATTAGGTCATCAAAAATTTAACTACCTGTTCTTCAACTATTACCCCCCTTAAATTGCAACTACTTCTACCAACTTCATAAATTTATTTACTCATTGTATAACTAAGGTGATATCAGATTCAACTTTTTAGAAAATATATTTACAATTATTTTCTTTTAAAGTGTTTGATGTTAAATTGATTTTTAAAAAATAATTATAATTAAATTATGTTTTAGTAACCCAACTAGGATTCTAGAACATATATAGCTAAAATTCTCATTTCAAAAAGAAACAAGTAAAATTCGTCAGTATGGTTGATTTCCAAATAAACGTCTATTGGCTGCCAGCCATATAATAAAAATAAGACAATTTGCATTATCAGTAAGGAACTACTTCTCTAAATAGATGCAAATGCAATGAACCAACTTTTTACCTTATTTGAATGTAGTTTAAACATTTATCTCCTTTTTTTTCCTCTTAATGTATAACATAATTTAACAAAACATATTATACAGTTCTACAATTTAATAAAAATAATTTAACAATGGTGTTTCTTGGAGAAAATATTGTTGGGAGTGCCGGCTTCAGATTCTGAGGATTACTTTCTTTGACCATTAGACAGACGTGGAAAATATCCAATGAATAAAAGAAAATAAGGGGTTTTAATATAAATAATCGCTAAATTTCATCATTAAATTATTCTTAAAAGAAGCTTTTTTTTTTTTTTAATTATAAAAATGAAATATAAATAGTTCATAAACATACTATAAACAAAACAAATAACATCTTTTAAGAGTTTAAAATTAAAATATGTCAATTTTAAGAACTAAGTAGGCTAAACATTATTTCATATTTAAAAACTGGGTCTTTTCTAACATTATCCCCAAAATAAAATCATTTAGTGAATTATTCTGCAATTTAAACACATTTAAATTTTTTCTTAAATTTACCAATAAATAAAAAATAACACTCTTCATATTAAATATTATGATGACATCAATAATACAATTCCTATACTACCATAAAGATTAATAGTTAAGTTCAATTTACTCCAAAAAACCTGAAATTATACACATTAAACAAAATAAAACACCAAGAGAAGAAGGAAAGGAACTCAAACTTTCAATAGTTTTAAATGCACAGAAAGATTTCGAAGAGCACACATTTTTACTGGTATAAAATACCCTCGTCAAAATAAACACAAGAACAGAACTACTTTCCCCTTGATTTTTCTGAAACGAAACAAGTCACCATAGAGTTCATCACCAATAAATCAATATTAATCACTGTAAATTACTCTGGAATGTCACCGACGCCTGTCAAAGTGAGCAGATCACCTGGAATAGCCAGAAGGTGGATAACCTGGTGGTGGGTAACCTGCTGCAGGATAGCCATAGGGCTGTCCGTATCCTGCTTGTGGTGGGGGTGGGTAGCCGACGGTTGGAGGAACTGGCTGGTCAATGCGTGACATCTGCTGAACAGGTGGCACTGCCATCACTTGTGGCCCGAATTTGCCGTCTCGCTTGTCCATTTCGACCTTGTGTTGAGTCTGTAGATATAAAAAGTTAGAATAGTGAATATAATATACATTTTCAAAACACATGCAATGTCACATGTCATGCATTTCATTAGATTATGTCAATGTACCTGCATACAGGCACAAACCCTGCACAGCGAAAGGGAGAAAATCAGTATAACAGTCACAAGCCACTTTGGGTGCGCAAATTCATTGGGGAAGATTGGAAGGGAATGCTTACGTGCAGTACACCATATCAGACAAACAAGAAAGCAGCTGAGAAGCCTCTTGAATTTCCTCACTCCCAACAATCATTGCAACAATGGAGAATATACATGCGATTTGTTGGAGACAGAACATAAAACCCTGGAGAGAGAAAAGAATCATGCTCAACCAATCATAAAAAAAGAATAGATAATAAGATCAAATATGAGTGGGAAACCAAGAGGAAGAGAGATTGTACAATGATGCAATTATCACATTGTGTTGTCTGAATGTTGAATTCATCTTGCAATAGGAAGCGGGTAGAGGCCACTGAATTACCAAAACAGCAAAATACCTGGAAAATTAAAAAAAAATTGATTGAGGTTCTCTCAGCATTTGGTACATTAAGACTCGTGAAAACTGAGAGACTAAGCAAATACAATATGGTTGAGACTAAATATTTATCAAGGAAGACGGCACAGTGTGGATTTAACTGTGTCGTCTTCCTTGATAAATATCTTTGAAAAGCTTATGACAAAATATGATGACTAAGTATAAAAACATCCTTTTCTATACAAAAGCAAGTGTGGATTTGACTGGTATAATCTGAGTTGTTAATTACTCATAGGGTTGCCAAGAAATGAATCAACTATGAACTTGTGGATCCTGTTCAGCATAAGGCATTTATTTTTGCAAAACAACTATATATGGGGAAACAGTTTCAACAAATTCATCATGAAGACGAAAGAAGTCAGCAAATCTCCATAATCAGGTAAGGGAGTGAACAAGGTTTTCACAAATAGCCCTAAATCTCAGACAAAGCTTACAGACCAATTTAATAATTTGCAATAAAAGAAATAGATAACTGAGGTAAGAACTCGATAATTATGTTTCAGAGATGTGAAACAAAAAGCATAATCCACAAAAAAAATGCATAAATTGCAAATTCTGGCAATTGGCAACAGAGGGAACAAAAGCCCATTGCTCCACTTTGGTCAAGGAAGTCTAATATTTCTATTATCTATTCATGATGGGAAAGTTTCCCCTAAATCAATTCTATTTGTGTAGCAACATATAAGATATAACTGATCTAGTGTTTCACTTTCAGCACTAATTTACTTGAAAAGGTTAGCCACTGCACTGCTTCTTTAGAAATTAGTTTTAATACATTGCTAATAGCTTGCCTAAACTGTATGGAAAGTGAGATATTTCACCTGTTTCTGGAAATGTATAGGACATTTCTCTGATGCCCATATTATTTTAAAATATTCATTGCAGATCCCTACAACTAGCAAGGAACTCAATTGGATTTGTCAAAAAAAGACAGGTTTAATTAAGGATTTCAGCAACAAATTAATAAATGTGCCATTTTGGACAGGTATCTACACTACAACCTTTATATGCATCTTTGGAAATCCTATTTCAAATCTCCCTACAGCCAGTTTATTGTACAACTTATTAAGTTGACCAATAACAAAAATAAACATTGTACCTCTGTGGCAAGGCAAAATTCTGGGCACTTGCTTTCACCACACCTGCCACTGCAAGGCATATAACCAGCACAACAGACATACCTGACCAAAAAGAGGATGGTTTGTCAATAGGATGTTGCAAAAATAAAAGATTTGGTGCAAAAAAAAAATTACCTTGACATATCATTGTATAGAGCTTGTTTTCGAAGCAAGTATGATACACATGGTCCACTACAACAAAATTAACGAGAATTAGATGCATTGAGATAAAAGACATGCTCAAATCAACAAGTTAAAATTCCACAACCTAGCGATAGGAAATTTGCAGGTCTATACATACACAGAAAAACAGTTTCACACGACAACGCCACACCAATGATCTCTAGTTGATAAACCAAAAATCACCCTCTCCACTCTCAACAATCTCATAGAAAGCTTACAAGCACTATCCCACAACAATGCATTGTTGGATGATGGTTAGATAAGATTGTAAAATTTGAAATATAAAACTATACATTCTGTTCACAATTTTAGCATTAAAATCAGACTGAACCGAACAATAAGTACGTAAATATAGAATGTCCAAACTTTGAAATGAAAAAAAATTTCAACCCCATTTTTTGATGAAAAGTTCCTTTGAATTGGCTGGTTAAAAAATGGATAAACCATAGTTTCAAATTTTATATATATAAGGTAAAGTATGTGATTATTTTACAGAATTCCAAATGTCGAAGGTTTTTGAAATAAAATAGATGAGTTCCCATTATGTGCAAATTATACAAAAGTTAGAGCACTCTTTAATTATTTTTAGTAATAAATAAATAAACAACGTGGCTAGCAATGCCAACATTTTGAATTATGTACCATTGAAGTGTTTAATTCCATAACCTAGTTAGGAATTGAAGCGAAAAAAGTTAATGTAATACTAAAGCACTAGATAAATATATTTTTAAATTTATTGTTGATGCAAAAATTAAACGTGGAAAATGAATCTTTCTTTTTTCATATATATGAATTTCCAAACACTATCCAAACCAACACAAACCATAATCATAGATTTGGCTGGTTTGAATGACTATTTATACAGTTAGGTTCAAGTTGAATTTTATATAGATCACCATTACGGGTCTGGTTTGTGTAATCTTCCCAACTGAACCATGGACACCATTAGTAGTAGTCAATACAAATGTTGACCATGTATGTATAGTATAAGGAAAGAGTAGAAGAAGTGTAAAGGCAATATGTGATGAAGGAACTAACTGTACATGAGAGAATCCCGACGAGAAATCATTCCATATTCAAAACAAAAGCAATAATGCATATAACGAACTAAAGCTTATAAAACATTGCTAAATACTAGCAGGACTCAACTAATGCTAGGTTGGTAATAGATTTTGAAAACTATACGATGAACAATACAAAAAGCCATACCCATAAACAAAGGTTAATAAGCAATAACAAAGAGGAAAGAGCTCATTAAATACAAAATCACAGATTTACAATCTATCCAAGTCAACCCTATGTCACTGCAAGTCAAAATGCCTAAATATTTTCCAACAGATCAATGCAATTTAACAATCAAAGATTAAAACTGAATCAAATAACTAAACAATGGCAGATCTACATTAAAAAATTACACAAACAGTAGATCAAGACTACTCACCACCAAAACGAAAAGCAGCAATCTGAAAACAAATCAAAAAAAAAAAAAAAAACATAACACAAAATCAGTAAAATTCATATATATATATATATAGCAATTAAAAGCTTTAAACACAACTTACAAGGTGTATCAGCTTGAATTGTGCCCATGAGATCAGTGTGCCAGAGATTCCGGTAATTCTGGCGGAGCTGCATCTTGTCCAGATGCGCCTGAGAAGCCATGGCGACCTAAAACAAAAAAAAAAAAAAAATCCACAGCCACAAAGCAAAACTAGAATGTGAAGAACTGAAAGCAAAGAAATTGAGTAGTAATTTTTGCATAAAAATAGCAAAGAAAGCGACCTTTATTGAATTTCGCAATGAATTTCTAAGAAGCTGCGACTTTAAACAAAACCCTTGATTTCTTCAAATCAACGCTAAAGAGAAGCAACAAAAGAGTTCCTAATAAGCGAAGACGTCGACTTCCACGAGACAACCCAGTTTCAATTTTGAGAAATTATTATTTTACTACATAAATAATAAAATAAAAAATGCTTGTCATACTGGTTGCGTAGTGTACTGAGTCAGTGAAACCAAGAGGGGTTGAAATTGAAAAAACTGCATTAGTTTGGTGTCATTTGTGCAATTAGAGTAAGAGTATTGGGGTGAATGTGAAAATATTAAGTTCTAAAATTGTGCTTTGTCCAATTATATATCAATGTTTAGGTTCTCTGTTTTAATTTAAGAGGGATGAGTTGACCAATACAGGGGTGGGTTAGACAAATCACAAAAGGGATGACGGTCCAATTCGCAATTGAATTTTTTTAAAAAATAATACTCACTCTATTTAATTTATTTACAAAAATTTAAATTTTTATTTTCAATTTATGTAGAAAAGTTTTCATTTAAAATAAATACAAATGAGTAAAAGTGTTATTGGTATTTTTAATAAAATTTGATATTAACATATTAACCATAAATTATTCTTAATAAAATTCGATATTAACCATAAATTATAATTAACCCCAAAATCAAGTTGATTTCTCTATTAACTTTGGATATTAAGAACAATTCATTGATTTGTCTTAAAAAATAATTTTTTCATTTTTTTATATAAATCAAATGGATGAAGTATTAGTTAAAATATTACTAAAAGCAAAGTCAAAAGCTAAATATATAAAAAATTAGAGATAATACCCTACTCCATAAAAACTATACAAAGAAAGAGAGGGTATTACAATACAATGGGGCATTTGATTCATTGATTTGTTCACAAACCAAACAAATAAGATAACTAATAGTGTGCATAAATCAAGTTTGAGCGTAACCTAAGTGTCTAAAAATAATATTAAAACTTAATAAGATAGATTTTTTTCTTGTAAATCCTATTTTCTGTAAGTAAATCCGATTTTGCATATATTCCTGAATTTAGTTATTAGTTTGTCTTTATTTAACTAATTATTGTAAGCCATTCCTAAAAATTGACCCTACAGACTGCCTACTCCAGAAAGGTCGGAGGTCGCACGTTTTGTCTAAAACATAGATTAAAGTTGGGCCTCATAGATCATTTTACCACTAAGAAAGCGACCTATATGAGACTTCAGATGCAGGTTCGGACCTATTATCTCCTTAAATTTAGAGTACTTTAATAAATAAAACAATAGCTAGTAATGTGTATTATATTACCAGTTTATGAAAATTTTATGAACAGTACATGAAGTTTGTAAACAGATTATGAATAATTTATGAGGAGATTGTATAAAAAAAAAAAAAAAAACTGTTTTGGGAAAATTTTTATGATAAACAAAACTCTTTTAGTCCCTTTCTCCCTTAGAACTTAGAAGGGATTAGCCTGGACGTAAAGGTTGTAAAGCCGAAGAACAAAGCCCATTGATGGTAACATTTGGCCCATCATAAACATGTCCAAAAGACATAAAAAATGTTAATAAAATATGAACAATTGAGAATGATTTTAAATTGGTATTGATTAGAGAGATGTGAAGAATATGGACCATGACCAAGGAAATGAAATAACTAATCAGAGGGGAAAAGTGTGATTATTCTCCCAATTATTGTTTATAATACTATATATGGTTTTAGGAATATATAAAGCAAAGAAGAAAATAGATGCATACCTATACAATTTTGGTATTGGGAGTAACAAAGAGACTAAAAACTATATTCCATTTGTTTTCCCTTATGTCTTCCATCTTAAGCATTTATACCCCTTTTGCACTTTATGGGCAAATTTAATAATATTGGTCTAGTAATGTGACCATAATTATATTATATTGTAGTGAACTACGATTACAATATATGGATTTTTGCTATTGCGACAATAAAAAAATCGTACGAACTCCTCCATTCTCGAGGGCGAAGAGGCAAGAGCAAAAGAGAAAATCCAATATACCACTTGGAGAAATAGTTAAAAAATGTAGCCGCTAGTTGTTGTTGCACTTGGGAAAATCTTGCATTTGATTGGAGTTTGTTAGTAAAAAGGGTCAATTTGAAATGATACTGAAAAATAGTAGAATAATAATCTTTTAATTAGAATTAATTAGCACAAAGAAGTAGTCTTTATTCTTCTAATTGTAAAGTGTAGGGACAAATATGCAAAGAAACCATCTTTATAAAGCTGAAATTGGGAAGTGGACTAGTCCTTCAATATGTGTGTTTGGAGTTTGAAAAATCTCCATTTGTAGTTTAAGTGTGCTTCAGAAAGAAAGAGAGGAAATTGACATTTTATATTGTCTTGTAGCATTAGTAGTAGTGTTAAGTTTTTATTAAATTAAATAGAGCACAAGTGTCACTTGTGCTTCTGCTTTGTGGCAGTTCCAATTGCCATTGTTCACACATACAAATTAGTCTAACTAGTGAAAGAAACAAAAAGAAAAGAAAACCTCAGAAATCAGTAGAAGTAAGCAAGAAAGAAAGACAACAAAATCTTTCTCTCTCACTGTTATACTGATTTTTGAAGTTTTTTTAAACCTTTCTTGAGCTCAATTTGTTGAATTGAGCTCAAAAAAAGCAAAAGTTTTTATCTTTTTTAGTTCAATTTCTTTAATTGAGCTCAAAAAAGGGAAAAAACAATGTCTTCTGATCTTTATTTTTATGATACTACTGCTTCTTTGTACCACCACTCTAGCCCAGAAATGGTATCTTCTGATGGAGATTTTTTAATTTATGACCCATTTTCTTCATCTTCTTTTAATGATTCTTCATCTACTGATATCTTTCAAGAAATCTCTAACAATAATAATATCCAAAACCCAGTTCAAAATTCCAGTTCTTTAGTTTCAAGCATTCTCTCATGTTCTCCTCCAAGTCACCAACTTGAAAATTTGTCTCTTTACCAGACAAATTCTTCTCCAGTTGGAAACGGGTATGAAAATGGATCGAATTTTGGAAATGGGTATGCAACTTTGGGCATTTTAGGTGTCAAAACTGAAGAATCACAAATGGGTTTTGAGTTCGACTCTTCTTCTTCTTCTGCTTACGATAATAATAATAATAATAATAACAACAATCAAATCTTCATAGCTCCTCCTCACCACCAGAGTTACAGTGACGAAGCAGAAAATGTGGCAGCAAAGTTGATGCAGAGAAGTTACAGCAGTAATTCTTTTGAAGGAAAACCAGATTTTCTATTTCAACCTCGGTTTGATACTCTTCTAGAATCCCCAAATTGTCAAAATTCACCTGAAAATTCCTTTCTTGCTGGTCAATTAAGAAGGGTTTGCAGCACTGGAGATTTACAGGTAAGAAAACATAAAATTTTTCTCTGTTTTTGCTCTGTTTTTTTTTTTTAAATTAATAGATAATAAAATTTAATTAATTATTTTATAATTAAAATAGAATATTAGATCATCATCATCATCTACTAGCAATCAAAGGTCATTTTCAAGTCCTTTGGGGAATGAAAGTTCATTTCTGGAAGAAGGAAATTTCAAAGTTGGTCGTTACAGTGCAGAAGAAAGAAAAGATAGGATTTCTAAATACAGAGCTAAACGTAACCAGAGGAATTTCACTAAAACGATTAAGGTAATTAAGTTTTTAAATTACTGCATTTGAAACATGTTAATTGATTAATTAATAATACTAATTTTTTTTTTTTTGGTTTGTCTGAAAGTATGCATGTCGAAAAACATTAGCAGACAACAGACCTCGTATACGTGGCAGATTCGCGCGTAACGATGAGACTTGTGAGATTCCCAAAGCTGCATGTTCTACCAGACATGACGACGCTGATGAGCTCTGGGTACTCATTTATTATTTTTATTTTTTCTTACATTTTCACATTATTCTTATAATTATTATTATATTACATTCAACCTTAATTCATTATTATTATCGTAACATATATATATATATATATATTTTTCAGTTTGGTGGGCTTAACGGAGAGGAGGAAGGAGGAGGAATAAGAAGAGAAGGTTTTATTAACAATTATGATTCTTATGGACAAGCACAGTTTCAGTATTACAGTTACTGAAAATATATATTTCTGGGAGAGAAATTTTAATTATAAAATTTTATGTATAGTTCCAGAAAAAAGAAAACCCACTTTTGGAGGAGAAAAGCAATAGAAAAGGCTTTGAAAAATAATAATAATGATCTTTATATATGCAGTTGGTAGTTGTAGTTTAGTTTTAGCGGTTAATTTTTCCTTTATTTTTAAGTTAGTTTTTATTATTGTTTTAGTGTAATCATTTCTCAGTTAATTTGTGAATATTTATGGGGATCAATAATAATGACTTATTTTAAGCCTAATATTTTGACTTCTTTTCATAAACAAGATTTAGTGGCTATTTGAATACAATATCTTTTATGTCCTCCCTTCTTGTAGTGTTTATGTATTTTAATTGATGTACTAATTAAGCTTAGTGGGTGGTTAGTTTGCACTATCAAAAATTAAATAAACTGGGTAAATAAATTTCTAACCTTAGAACCATGCAAAAAAAAAAAAAAAACAACAACAATAATAATCACTTTTTTCTACGCTGTCTAATTCAGATATTGGAGCGATCAATTCGGATATTGGAGCGATGAATTAAGGGTAGTTCGAATTCTATACCTTAATAAGTTTAACGTCTCATTCCGCTAGGCCAATTATTTGTTGTTGTCAATAATAATAATAATCACCTTATTAATCCGTCGTTTGTGTTATTATTTTATACGCAGTTTGTTTTTAAATTTAATTGGGTTGGTATACCTTATTGATTACAAAATTAATATATAGTATACAAAAAAAGCACCATAAATTATGTTACAATGCACTGTTCTATTACTATAACTGTATGTAACTGTAGCTATACCGCAACCAAAATTAATATTATTTTAAGTTTTTATTAATTAAATGTAAAATGTTTTTCTAGTTAGCTGGTATTATTCCATTAGGTAAAGTACTCAGAAAGAGTAAAGAACCAAAAAATATGAAAAGCAAAGAAACTACTTGTAATTATGAACTGTATGCATGCCCATGCACAAAAAGAAGAATGGAACCTAATAATAATAATAATAATAATAATAATAATAATAATAATAATAATAATAATAATAATAGGACCCTGAATAATTCTGAATTTTCTGGTTTTTATGCAATTAATTAGCAAAAAAAAAAAATTAAATTTATTATATTTTTCTGGTAAATATTATTATTTTAATTAATGGGTGTATGTATGTATGTAATAATATGTATTTTGTAATTAAAGCATGTTTTAGTGGATGGATGCAAACATTGAAATATGTTGTTGTACAGCTTGAAGGATACCTTTTCTTTTTCTTTATAAAACTTTAATTAATCTAAATTGTAGAAAAGATGCTTATTAGCTTAAAAGCTTTGAATAATACGTGTATAGATAATCTACAGAAATGCTATCTCTTTTTTGAGCTTATAGGTGTAATGTAATTAAGTGCTAAGCAAGGCAGCTTATTCTTCTAAAGAAAAGACGAATAAACAAACAAACATCAAAAATTCTCATACATTATATATATGGGAGAGGAGTTATTTGAAAATTTATTTTATTTTTTGGTACTAAAATGTAACATCAGTCCATTTTCCCTCTTAGCAAATTCACAAAGAATGATTCAAGCTACATTTTTAATGTATAAATTTTCCCCCTAGTTTATTCTTAAGTTATGTGATTAAGTTAGTTTTTTTTTATGTTTGTGAAAAGTGGACGGTCTTATATTTGAATCATTTTGGCCTTATACAGTTTAATTTGATATGTGCTTTTAAGGAGAAGTAGTCTCCGCATATGTTAATGGTACATAACTCACACAGACATACGAATATTTTTATATTGTATTGTTCAAAATAATTGTTTCCACGATTCTAGCCTTACAGCTTAATTTATGCTTGTTTTAACTAAATTAAAATTTAAAATTTCATAAGTACAATACAAAATAGATTCTAGACGTGGCTACGGGCCGGGCCGGTTTCGGGCCTTGGCCCGCCGGGCCACGGTTCGTGAGACATACAAACCGTAATCGGCGGTTCAGGTTAAACCGGCGGTTCAGCAGCAGGTTAGAGACCGGCGGTTTGAAGCGGTTAAACCGGCGGTTCGAAAACGATTTGAGGCGGTTTATCCACGGTTCATGGGTTTTAACAGGTCCGGTTCCAAATTTACTCCGGCCTGTTCTCCGGCCGGTTCAGGTTACGGTTCACACGGATTTGGTTTGCTAACGGTTCGGGCCGGTTCAAGAGAGCCGGCTGGGCCGAACCGGCTCATATTCATGTCTAGATTGTAGTACTATCAAGTTCAAAAATTTGAATGACAAATTTGATAGTAGAGCTAATTTGATATTTCCAAAAAATAAAAATACTGCAATAAAGAATGATGAAATTAGCAAAACAGCATTGAAAAAAAAAAGAGAGAATAATTATATGCTTAAATCCAACAACTAGGGAAGTAACACTTGTGCATTTTGTCCATTATGCAATTGATTAAGATAAAAAGAAATTATACATTGTCTAATTATTGGCCTAATTTTTTATTTTATTTTCATTTAATGTGTTTTGACTGAAATTGTCCTCTATATAGATTCATCATATTTACTTTGAATTTCTTTTTATCTAGTGTTAAATCCTTCATACCCAAAATGTAAATTTTGCAAGAAAATATGGAAATAATTATAATTTTTTCTTTTAATAGAAAAAGTAGGATTCCTTTGTTCACCAATAAAAGAGGAGTCAAATTAAGAATTTTTCAAGATTAGAAGTTTATTATTAATTAATTACTATATAATAAATATTTTTAACTTTTAACCCTTTTTAGTGTTGTCAAATCTGTGGTGGTGTTAATGATAGCTTAGCAATAAGAATTTTGTATTTGTACTTTTTAATAGAGTGTTTAAGACACAAAAACTATCTATACTACTCCTTGTAAGATTATGATTTTTTTTAAGCATTTGATGAAAAAAATAATAAAAAATAGCATTTCAAAATTTAATATATTATATTTTCTAAAAAAAATTAATAAAAAAATAAAAAAAAACTTTCAAATTGCGAGAGTATTGAAAAGAAAAATAGAAGAAAAATAATAAACAAAATTAATTTTTTACTAAAATAATATGAGTAAGTAATAACTGCATGCAACTCTAATTATACGAATATATCAAAAAACCATAACGGATTCATGAATATTGATTGACTTAATTCCTTATTGTTTGATGCACTAATACCTATTACAATTATTGATAAGGATGAAAAGGTAAATTTACTGATAAATTAATCCAACATTTTTTATATAGAATGGTTGATTAATTAATCCAATCTAGAAAATTATCAAAACAATTTATTTGAGATGAATTTCAATTGATAATTTGTCGAAATCAATGATAAAAAAAATTAATTACTAAGTAATTAGTTTTAATTTTGCAATTACGATACAGTGTTAATTTGGTTGAAATTATTTTCAGAACAGAGCAATCCTTATAAATTTACTTAAATATCCTCAACCCATATCCCAAATTAATGAAAAACCCAAAACAAGCACAGCTAATAATAGTAATAATAATAATAATAATTAATTCTCCACTTTGCGCATAATGTAGCTTCTGTACTGAAGCTTTTGGAACCCTATGATTAAGGGTAGGTTATTTTTTAGCCTACTGAATTAAGGGTATTTAAGTAAATTTACATTTATAAAATAAGCTTTTCTTGCAAATAGTAAAATTTGCTCTGAAAATAGTAAAAAACCACATAATATTGATCAATAACTGACCAATTTCCTTAAAAAGAAAAGAATTATAAACATTTTCTTCTTGTTTAAAAGAACCCTAATTATTGAGTTTACAATTCAAAACCTATAAGAGATCCTTTAAATAAAAAAAAAATACTAATTGAAACCTAAAAAGAAACAATAAGCATCTCATCTAATTAATAAGTGCTGCAATTAGAAATTCAAAAAAAGAATCTGATTAATCCAAAGCTTCCATTTTGCTTTTCTTGATCATTGAAAAAAAAAATCTATTATGATTTGAAGCCATAATCTTCAAATTAGACACCTAATTCGCTCATATTTATTATAATTAAGATTGAGAGACAACTATGATAATGGAGGAAGCAGTAAATAAAAGAATGCTTATTATAATAATTAGATCATAAGCACCCACACAAGCAATGATTCCAAAACCTTACTTTTGACCAAAACAATATAACAACAAAATTTATAAATTGCTTCAATGTCCTATCGTTGCTAAGCTATAGATTTATGAGATGATTATTAGTCCTTATTGTGCTAGATACCCTCATAAGAATGTTGTCAAGCTCTCTTAATTAATAATTAACTATTAATTTCATCTAATAAGTAGATTATTAATTTAATTAAATAGAAAACCATATATACAGAGAGAATAATGATGGAAGATTATTGAGGATCGTTGGTTGTCATAACGTCAATGTATGTTAGATTTCTAGACAAGTTAACCGCGGTGCTTATACTTTTAACTAGAGCATATTCCAACTATGCTAGTTGTTGTTACAAATCCAAGTACAAGTAATTCTATCTTGATTCGTTTTCACACGTTATAGGTTCTGGGGGTGTGCCGGACCGGTTCTAAAACGATTTTTTGTAAGAATTAGGATTTTTGCCACGATAAATAGGCATTTTAAGTTTATTTTGGTATTGATTTTATTATCACATTTTCTATAAGATTTCGGCTATTTATTTTTATTATTGTAAATCTTTCATCTTAATCAAACGAGATTAATTAAAAATTATGACGGATTATAAATTTTAATACTCTAATCTCCATGAATAAAACTTGGTTCCAAGTGTAATTTCAATCATCTTTTTTCTAGAAAAATTAATAAGTACCAATTTAATAGAGTTATTTTGGAGTCAAAATGTTCTTTGTCTTAGCATAAATTCTGTTCCTAATACTTAATTAAACAAGCAGTCACAGCAAATCTGGTCTTCTTCTGATTTTTATTAACAAGGTGGCTTACAGTTGACTAAACCAGGGAAAAAAAAGGTTTATGTTGGAATAAACTATGATTAACTATTCTATTATTCTTGAACTGATATATATATTTATTTAATTTGCAGCAAAAATTGTTTATTTGTCTCCACTAATTGAAGAATTAGGAGTGGTGTCCCTATCAAACCTCAAACAATTCTATTTTGCTTTGTACATATTAGTACTATTTTTTTTCTTCTTTTCTTTTGGTTTCTTATATATATATATATATATATATATATATATGAGCATCTTATTTTTAGGTCTACCTGTTTTGGGTTGGTTAATTGAATCTTACTAGTCTTCAAGTGGTTTCTCCTTTCTTTCTTCTTTGATTTTGACTGTTTTCATGGTAGTGTTTGGTTGTAGATGAGTATGTGATGAATGAACAAGAAATAATATTAAAGATTTGCATAGTAAGAATGCAATTAATTAAGTTAAGAAAGAAAGAGAGTTGCACTAATTAAGAATTAAGCATATAAGAAAAGAAAAGCAGTCAAATGATGGGGTTAGGGTATAGGCAGCTAGGTAGGTCTTTGGTAGGAGAAAGAAAATTCCTCCAACGTGTGGAGAATCCAAAAAGCCATCCATTAACCTTTTCGTTAGTTTTTTTGTCTTAAGATAATGACTTAGTTCACCTCAAATTTAATTACTCAACTTGATACTTAGATTTGAGTACTATGTAGTGGAGTTGACTGTGGCAAATGTAATTAGTAGTGCTAATTACCCTTTTACTAGGTTCTTTTTAGATTCACTTTCACCCACAACTTCTCTTTTTAGACCAATATTTTTATTTATGTCTTTCTCTATACCATATTTGTCTAGATCAATATCTTTTATTGATCAATATTTTTTTATTTATGTCTTTCTCTATACCATATTTGTAATTAATGGAGGGATAATCATTTATACGTTTTTGAGGTTTTGCATAATATACTCTGAGGTCCCTCTATTTTGGAAATTGTATCATCGGATTTCTAACATTTAAAAAATTATACTATCAGGTCATTCCGTACAGAAATGACGTTAGTCAATTGAAAAAAACATATTTTTGACTATTCATTAGAAAGATTAGAAATGGAGAAATGTTTACCATTGAGACAAAAGCAATAAGCATATTTTCCACCAAAAAGGAGGTCCAACCCCTAAAGACTACTAAAATTTTAAATTGCAAATTATAGAAAAAACAATAATATAATAAAAAGATCAATGAACAAAGTGTAGATGCTCAATTGTTTTTACTATTTAGAACCATTATTTTGTTTAATTTTTTAATTCCAAGATTTTTCTATCTTTGGTTGAATTCTAATCTATTAACCATTACGATTTCTTTACTATTTCTTTTGATCTTGTTAATCTTATTATCATTATTATGGTAAAAAATTAAAAACCAAGGAAATTCTTTGAGTTTCAATATTATGTAGTCATTATATTCACTTGTCACTGGACTAATCTTGACTTGTCGCTAGACTAAATTTTCGTGTGCACTGATATTCTCTTCAATGTATTGAATTTTCCGCGATAAAATGAATATTGACAAAAAAAAAAGTGCTTAGAACATTTCCGTATCACACAATTCATTACAATTATAGCATATACCAACATTTTTGAACATCAACATGATATATCATGACCAACAGGATTAAATAAAACAAGTAACTTGAGAGAGATGCCAGTTTAATTCCCAGCATTCATCTTAGCCGAAACGCTTTTTGAATAAATAATGTCGCTTCGCTGGATCCTTGGGTTTACTCTTGATTTGGCCTTGTCCGGCGAGTCTCCGACCAGTACTGCAAAACAAAAACAGAAGGGTAAGGTAACATATATGTCAGAAAAGCATGTAAGATGTATCCTTTCTCTAACATCGGAAAGAAGATGAAAAGGTTTAAGGTTAAAGTAGTTTACCCGTATTCCATATACACCATTCCCTTAGCTCCCGACATTGCGCTCATTGAACCCATCGAGCGACGGGCTTTATGAAGAGCTATGTCATCTGCATCTTCTTCTAACTGCTCTAAGCCAACAGCGTCATCGCCAGCATTCAAAACCTGACAGAATGCCACTGTGTCAAAAAATTTCCATTTCGGTGATCATAAGGGTTATCAGGAAAAGTAAAAGAGAACAGAATACCTTCGCAAGAAGTGACAATTGTTCATCAAGGTGGTGGTAGCTCAAGTCAGCACCAGAATCAGCAGGAGGCAAGCTTGTTATCACCTTAAAGCTGTAACCTTGATCAATCAAGAATTGCTGCCTTTTGGTAGAGTAGTACATCTCCTGTATCCAAAGGAGAGATAATAAGAAAATCAAAATTACTTGAGAAAATTTGACTTGGATATGAACCGCTTGGGAATTTCAGAAGTTGATAAGGGGTAAAAGTTAAGTTCTGTACCTGCGTATCGGTAGAAACGAGCGAGTAGAAAAATGCGTTATACTCTTCTTTGCCACCTGCCATCCTATCTTGATGTTTACCCTGTTGATCCAAGTGACAAGATCTGATTTTAGCAAAATTATGAGCACAGAAAAATGGTTTCTATTACAGACATGAACTTTAATATAAGACTGGAGGGCGAAGTCGATACTTCTACAATCAGAAACAAGTGAACTCAAATGCTAACCTTGGCCCTAAGAATACGTCCCAATCGCTGGGCTTCTTGTCGCCTTGAACCAGCATGTGATGAAATCTGAATAATAACATTTGCCTCTGGAATATCTATGGAATTATCTCCCACCTGTTAATTACAGAATCATCAAGGATCATATATCCATTATGTGAACAACCAGACAGAACTAGAGCTTTCATATAAGTGAGAGAGGGGGAAACAGGAATAAAGACAAATGGAGCACATTGCTCCGGACCCATATCAAATGAAAAACCCAACAGAAAAATTGAAGAAAGGAGAAACACTTGCCAGGCAAAAACAGCCTCCCACAATATCTAACTACGCCAATGAAATCACCAACTATACAAACCAGATCAAACACAAAAGCTCGAATATGACTCCACTCATGGATACATCATACATGCAATGCCTACATGTGTCCACATCCATGCATAACTGCCAAAGTGTATCTTTGTCTTGTGCAAATAATTTAATGCAGATGTATAAACGACCAACTCATAGAGGTAAAATTGCTAGAATAAATATTGTCTCGATATCTTTATTAGAATACCTTCGAAAGGAAGACAGTGTTCACATCCTTGCTAGTTTTGAAAGCCTGGAGGATTTTTGTCCTCTCAGCGTGGCTGCAAATTGCACAAACAGATACACACTTGAGATGCAAAACATTCAGAAACACGACTATGAAAACAACCCATGAAGAAAAAATAAATAAATTAAAACACCACCTTGTAGCACCGTATATCATAGGCTTGCGAAGTTTCATTGCATATTCAGTGAGAGCAAAAAGATTGTCGGCGAACACAATTATCTTATCCCCGCGCTGCTGTTCATGGAAACGTATCAAGAATTCACATGCCCTGAACTTATTAGGATTCATCACATATAGTGCCTGAAATTTAAGAGCATTTGATGAGCCAAAAAGGTAAGAGAAAAGAGAATAGGCAAATAGAACGAGAAATGTATAATATCTGCTAGGGCAGCAATTGAATAACCTGCTTCTTCTTGGAATTTTCTTTTTTCAAATATTCAGCAAAAAATTCCTTTGTCATTGGGCACCATACTTCAGCACACTGTACATTTGCTATAAATCCCCCTTTCACCAGATCCAACCAGTTAGCTTCGTATAGTTTGGGACCAATGAGGAAGTTCAAATCGGTAATTCTTTCATCCTCTCTCACAAGCGTTGCTGCAGAGAATACCCAGTGAGATTTACTTTCTCCACAGAGAAAGACAAAAGGCAAAACAATGCAGATGCTTCCAAATTAAGCTTACCAGTAAGCCCAAGTTTGCAATGGGATTTAGTAAGGCTAATAACTTTACGAAACATATGGGCAGGAACCACATGGACCTGAACAAATTGAATGCATTCTTTTATGACAAAATTGAATATGGAAGATGACCAAATCTTATAATGGAAATATCAAAGTCACAACATCTTGCATGATTACCTCATCCATAAGAAGTAGTCCCCATTCTCTATTTCTTATTTCTTCAATGATCTTTTCAGATTCCTCAGATCTTTTACCACCAAAAGCAACCATGTTATATGTAGTCACAACTACCCCGGCATTGCCTTGGAATCGTTCTTTGCTATCAGATGTGAATCGACAAATTTGTTCATCACGGATTGTTGACCATAGCTGGAACTGAAAGGCCCACTGATCAACAGACACGGCATTTGTTGCTAAACAGAGGCAACTTTTCTTAATTCGGCATGCTGCAGAAACACCAACCAAGGACTTTCCAGCACCACAAGGTAGCACAATAATGCCTGATCTTGCTCTACCTAAAACATAAACCACCATAAGCAATCCAAGTCCATAACTTGTTGAAGGATTTAATTATGACAGATAATATTGACACCTGAAACTTGTAGTCTGATTTTCCAAAAAAAAAGAAGTATAATGCCCAAAATTGAATGAAATGGATGAATTTCATAGAATGTCTAAAGCTCATTCACAGGATAAAACGTAACAGAATAAAAACACGTTTAAGGATTAAGCAAATTATAATATTATTAAAAGCTTAACATATATATACCATTTCCAAACATTTTACTGAGACTCTTTTCTTGATATGGCCGTGGTTGCGCGTGAGGTTTCAATTCCATATCAAGGTCAGGATTGACCTACATGTCAAAAAAGAAATAACCAATGATGTAAACTGGATATATTCTAAAAAATTGTTGGAAAGAGAGATAATACGCTACCAGTCTACCAATGGAAGTATCTTATTTCAAGATATAGACAGAGAAGTGTAGCATACAGTATCATTTCTAAAGTCATATTCCTCCAACATTGGATAATTCAAAGCATTTGGCAAGCACCGTTGTTTTACATTTTCAACCTGTCAAACAAACAAACTAAAAATTTATTATCTTATCAAGACAAAAGAATGCATATAACAGATACAGACTTAAAACAGAATAATCCAAATTGAGCACCCAACTACCTAAAGTTCAACTACTGAAAAAACTGTCTTCAAGGAAAGAAAGTGCAACAAATTTTATCACCTAATCTACCATACGCAGAACAGGTTTCATTTGACTAGTTAATCATAATGGTCTTTTTCAATATTAAAATTTACCAGAAAATTACATCAGTGCACACAAGATATAAAAATGATTTCTCAGGCCATGAATTAGAATATCCTATACATGGATTGCTAGTTTAGAGTTGTCTGCAATACTTGCAAAGTTATCACAGGATGTAAATATCTGCACTCAGATGCGTAGTTCCACATACAAAAGAATTCATGTCAATTACCTGGGAAGGATCAATCTCAAATGCGTGAGTTTCTTTATCTTCGGCTGCAGCTGCTATTTCTGCTTCAGTTAGCAACCCATCATGACTGGTTCCAATTTCTCCTGCAGTTTTGCTGATTGTAAAACCATCGTGACCATGTGCCTGCACATAGATATAGATCTATGAATAGTTTGAAAACACAAATTAAGCACACAAGTTGAGTGAGGTGATATAATCAAATTCTAAGCGACTGGAGAGGTAAAAACAGCAAAGCATGTGCATCCTATAAAAGGTTGAATGATAGACAAAACAATTAAATACTGATGGTACTGAAGTAAGAGAGAAACAAAATAGAGAAGAATTCTGAGGAACCAATTCCATAATGCATTTTGAATGCAGAATGCAACAATAAGCCAAATCTAAAACTAACAAAGATTTAAGATAATCTACGAAGAAATCATGATAGCTTATACAGCAAATTTATATTCCCAGGAGAGAGAAATTTTAAGCTATCCCCAAAAAAATGCATTGTAAACTGAGTGATAAGAACTATAACTCATACTGAAATTTGTAACATTAGGAACTATTCCAATCACATTATGACAACAAACCTCAGTTATAAGTCTTGCTTTAGATATAACTTCATCTTTCAACAACTTCTTCAGCACCTGCAAGAACCCGCGTTTAAAAGAATATTACTAACAAACCTTCAATATTAAAATACCAAGGATTTCAAAAACCAAAGAAACATTAACTTGCCTCTGGAAATGGTGACTCAATAAAGTATCGATTCTTCTTAAGCACAAGCTTAACTTTGCCATAATTGGCAGTTGAGGCATAAATGAATTCAATCATCTCTTCCGGCAACTTAGTTTTGGACAACTTGTTCAAAACAGCCACAATTGTTTCAGTTTCAAGACCAACCGAAACCGCAGCATATAATGAATGAGGGGTCAAGTTGTATTCGTGCATAGACTCTGGCCTATACAAAATAATCCACATTCAAGTCAAAAACACATCCCCAATATCTTGGATATATATAATCCTCCATTTAAGGAACATTTTGGGAAGAAATACCTGCAAACTGGCTCAGCAATGGCAATGAGAAAATCATAAGCTTGCTTATACAAAGGGGAGAAAGTCTCCAAGAAAATGCGGCCATCAGCACAAGCCCAAAGAGGCCGATTGGCATGATCTACCTTCAATTCTAATTTGGTAAAATCTCTCTTCTTATTTTCGTTCTCCCCATCTAATCATCAAATCATTTATACAAATCAATCTTTCTAACATTACACATCCATTCAACATAAAAAAAAAAAAGTAATTAACAAAGTGGATAGTGAAATATACCTTCACGATAATCAACACCATCGGCGTCTTCATAATAAACGCTTTCATCTTCCATGGCTCTGCTTCTATGATCATCCTGCATAATAATATAAATAAAATTGTTTAATTCCTGAAATTTTGGTTCTGGGAATGATCAACTTCCAATTTAAAATACGAAACCGATGAATTTTTATTAACCTTAGAAGATTTAAACTTCTTGCTAGGTCGACCCTTTTCACCTGAAGATTTCAAAGCAGAAAGCTATTTAGCAATAAGCTTCAAATGTGTATTTGATGTGACGAAAAGATTAAAGTTCAGGTCTTTTACCATGACCATGATGACCCATGTTGAGCTTTTGTTCTAGTTCTCTTGTTATCGGAGAAAGTTCGCTTCTTTCTTCTGTTTAATTCAGTGAAAGAAACCAGTTGAAAACGGGGATCGTTAAATAATATATAGCAGAAGAGGAAAGAGAAAACCGCCATTCTGGTCTTAAACGGTGTTGCATTGGGGTCCACATGAGAAAAACGGTGCCGTATTTGTAAGAACAGCCTATTTATTGGTTCCGCCGTCTAGGCCCAAAATTAAAGCAGAAACCGCGAACGGTAGCTTCTGGTATTTTCTCTCGAGGTTCTTGGGTCAGCATTCTTCCTCTTCTTCTTCCTTCTCTAACATTGCGATTTCTTAAGTGAAAAGCATAAATGGTAAGCTCCTATCTGTAATTAACAAATTTCTTCTCTGTTTCTTTTGGGTGATCAAAATTATCATCCCAATAGATTTTTTTCTTCTTAGGGTTTCGAGTATTAAAAATTAGAACCTCAGCTGTTTGGTTGCGTAGAAAACGTAGGAAAAGCAAAGAAATTTTGATTCTTTTTTGTGTACAAGCCTTAAACAACCTACACGTTCTCATTTTTCCTTTGCTTTCCTAAGAATCGAATAGAAAAGAAATGGTCTTTCTATAAAGTTCCCATTTTTGTTGTGATCTGTAAATTTCTTTGCTTGAATTATTGTTTATGATTAATGAGCTGATACTGAAATTTTTTTATCAGGTTACACCATTGGTTGCAGGTATGGCAGTAGCTGCTGCTGCTTATGCAGGTAGATATGGGATCCAAGCCTGGCAAGCCTTCAAGGCAAGGCCACCAACAGCTAGGCTGCGAAAATTCTATGAAGGTGGTTTTCAACCTGTCATGACAAGAAGAGAAGCAGCTCTAATTCTTGGAATTAGGTAACTCTTCCTAATTACATCAACTGCCTAGATTTAGCTATAATGGAATTTTTTAGAAAGATACTTGGGTTCAATTCGTGATGATTGTAGAAAATGTTTTAGGGTTCTAACTTCTAAGTCCTATAGCTTTGTATTTATCGGGATTGAAGAGCCATATCTAGAATAAGATTGGCCTTCTTGGCATTTGAACAAGAGATATTATGTCCTAATTACATTTTAATTAATAAAAATAGTCCACAATTAGTAGTTTCATTTGTAACTAGGTATTTTTATTTTTCAAATGGCTTATTGGAGCCATACTCTTTGTGATAGTAGTACTGGATAACATTTTCTGTTGTAGTCTTGTTTCTTAGTCTTTAGCTGCAACTTAGGGACTGGGAGTCTGGGATACATGATCTATTGGTAATTTTTGGTTTTCTAAATGTAGTAAGTATATTGTACGTTATTCTCAAGTTTTGCATATAGGTTTGGGCTTAATTACCTTGTATTTTATTATACATTTTCCCCCAGAAAATAAGGGGATGGTTTATTTTCCTAGCAATCCATCGTCATGATATTCCTTAGCCAGTCCCAATTAGCAATATAGGGCAATACATGTTGCTTTTGGAGAGCATGGATGAGTGATATGGGATTTTTAACCTCAAATGCTTTCTTTATCTAGTGTAAGAAAGGTTTTCAACCTCAAATGCTTTCTTTATCTAGTGTAAGAAAGGTTTTCGAGCTCAAATGCTATCTTTAACAAGTGTAAGAAAAGTTTTCAAGCTCAAATGATTTCTTTAACAAGTGTAAGAAAAGTTTTCAAGCTCAAATGCTTTCTTTAACAAGTGTAAGAAAGCCTCTTCACTGCATGATTATGCCCACATCAAAAACACAGAAGTGGGCCTTAGAACTTATATGTAGCCTTGGTCTCAGATGGGGCACACTTCTCTTATGAAGTTCTTCTTGTCTCAAACCTGACTCTGCAAGAATTCTGTAAAGAAGTTATCATTTCCTCGCCTTACGGCTAAAAAGGTGAAGCTAAAATTGTTACTGCTATTACATTAGCATTCTTAGAGCATTAGTATCCACGCTGGCCAGGTTAGCAATGCAGCTTTTTAAGCTCATACCCAGTTTCATCATGGGACTTCAGGGCACATGACCTGAGGTTGGGAGAAGCCTTCTTATTTTTTCTGTTGGTGACGCGTAACCTCAATTTTCGTTAGGTCACTTGTTTTGTTCGTAAATTTTGATTGATAATACAAATAGACATTCTTCAAGGGTTTCCAAATTACTATTTGCAAAACATTTTGCCCTTACCTTTCTGTCTGACTCCGTTAGTCACCAAGAATTTTCTTTTTCTTCTTTTTTTTTCTTGTGCAGAGAAAGTACTCCGTCAGACAAGGTTAAAGAGGCTCATCGAAGGGTTATGGTCGCAAATCATCCAGATGCAGGCGGTAGTCATTACTTGGCCTCTAAAATAAATGAAGCAAAAGATATGATGCTTGGAAAAGGCAAGGGCAGTGGATCTGCATTTTAATCACATTGATCTGTTCTGTCCGAAGAATTCAACATTACTGCAGCAAATGATTTCGACTAAACTTATACTGCCTTAACTCCGAACAAAATTCTCGAAAAATATATCTGTGATTAGAAGTTGTTCGTGCCAGTTGATCGTAGAATCTTATAGATTGAATAGAAACGCAATCTTGGAAAATTTTGATTTGTATTTGTTTGGATTATAAAATTTGTTGAATGTGGGAGAAAGCTAATGTCTACTGTTTCACTTCATTCTGATTGTAACCTTTAATCATTTTTCTTATCCATAAGTGGAAGCTGCTTATGCTTAAATTATCCTAAGAACAGTACAGTTTTATGCTTAAATTATCCTACTAAAAATATTCAAACAATTCTTGAAAAACTAATTATTTAACCAGTTTAAAGCTAATCAAGCAACTAAGTACTAATTATTTTTTTTCCTTCATATTTTTCCTACGAACGTATATTACAATGGATTAGGCGACCCAGTTTATTTGAGACTAAGACTAGTTGAGGTTGTTGTAATTATTAGTATTATCACGACTAATCCTGTTTAAAATTATTTAGTGCAGTTAAAATTGGTTAATCTCAACAGTAGTCACGCGCACAGCTGAACAATGCTCACGCGCTTATTAGTAGTTTTTAACTTTATTGCATCATTCAAAATCGAAGCTTTTCTCTCTTTCTTTCAGCACGCAGAGGCAGAGGAGAGCTACTAGCAATAGCATAATAACCATATACCATACCAGTAACCGAGTCAGGGCTATCCGAGTTAACTCAGCGGAATCAGGTAATTAAAATTTTCCGAATAACAATTTAAAATTACGACTCGTAATTCTTTGAATTCATTTATATCTCTGTTAGAAACAATCGAATCGATATCTGCGAAAGTTCAGTCTTCTGTGCCTGTGGGTTTTGTTATTGCATGTAAAAAAACTTAAATCTTTTTTGCGGAATTTTGATATCAAAACTTCTATCATTTCGAATTTTGGATTCTCATCGGATTTGAATTGTTGGGTCAATATCGGTTCTCGAGGAAATGCGGCCATGCAGGAATTATAAGTAAATTTGATGGGTTGAAATTTTTGAATTTTGGTTTATATGGTTTCTTATGGTAAGAAAAACTGTATGGATTCGAGCTTATTTCTATGTACCAGAAGTTTTTTATATGGTTTACAAAATGATGAAATTGAATCACATGCTTAGGTTTACTAGCTTAAGGTTTTAGATTACTGTAAATCCAAACTTATAAGTTTGCAATTTGCTCAAAAACACGTGTATATATATATGAATTTAGTTTTATTAATTAATTGAGATATTGAAGAGTTCCGAAAGTTTGTAATTTTCTTTATTTTGGAACTTTTGCAGAGATGTCATACTCAAGGGAAGGGAGGTGAGTTTTTCACTTAATTGTGATTTTTCCTTTTCTAACAATTTATGCTTATGTTCTTTTAACTTAGATTACTAGTACTACGTTACATTTGTGTTCATTGTGGTTCCAGGTCTGTTTCCCCACGCCCGGCAACTTTACGGGGTAGAGGTCGTAGATCAAGGTCGTTGTCAAGGTCTCGTCATAGTCGATCCAGGTATATGTTGAACTTTAATTTTTCTTATTTAGTTTTTATGTTATTTGTGTAATGTGTTATGGTGTATAATGCATGTAACTTTTTTCTGTGTCTGTATTCATGGTGGCAAAATTTCTGAATTAGCGTTGATTAATGTTGCTTCAGGAGTCGTGATTCTTTTGATGCATCTAATCCTGGAAATAACTTGTACGTAACTGGGTTATCTACCAGGATTACAAACAGTGATATTGAGAAGTATTTTGGCAAAGAGGGAAAGGTGCGTTCACTTGTAAAATTATTTTTTATAATGTTGTGAATATTCTGCATGATCTTACCTAACAAGATTGCAATCTAATGATGATCCCAATCTCAATCCCCGGGAGGTTTGGAATGTTGTTGGAGAGCATTAACATATTCAAATGTGGAAAGCAGATCCTGACTTGTAAATATTCTGAACTTTACTTGCACTTAGAATCGGGAGTTCATTGGTGAACGAACCCTCACTAAGAGATGAACTGGAGATATTAAAAGAGATTTACATTGGTTGGCATCTTTGTACTTTCGTTTCCCCTTTCCATGTATTCAATTTCTTGCTGGGAATTCAAGCTGTTCTGCCAATCTCTGTCATACTTTAGAAAACAGCAACTTGTAATCTACTTGTTGTCTTTGAGTCTAAGAAGGCAATTATCACTCTGTATTTTGCCAAATGTCTCTACGCAGAAACAGTTCATTTTAGCTTTTGTTTTAGGTTATGGAGTGTCATCTGGTGACAGACCCTCGCACCAAAGAATCCCGTGGATTTGCTTTTGTTACAATGGAAACAGTTGAGGATGCTGAGCGGTGTATAAAGTATTTGAATCGTTCAGTGCTTGAAGGACGACTAATCACCGTAGAAAAGGTATTTTTTTTTTATGAATGAATTTAAAATGATAGTGTAGGAAAAGTGAATTATTTACATTACATCATTATTGTTTAGAAGTTCTTTCTTGAGAAAATGTTGCCTGATAAGTTTTGGCAGCAGGTCTGGTATGTGTAACTTCATCGAATTCACAATCTAAGCTCTTAACAGTTGAACTTATCCCTTCACGACATGCGTTTCTGCATCGACATTTCAAACACATCGATTCAAATTTGAGTATTTTGCAGAGGGTCGTATTCCCTGTAATATTTCCTTCGGTAGTATTAGCATTGACTTCACTTTTTATTTACTTTTTTTCTCTGTTATGAAATATCCTAGACAGAAAACTAAGCCCAATGTGTCAGTTCATCATCTTATCCTGCTTATTCTTGTAATGGTCCACTAACAAAAACAAACAAATGATCTATAATTCCGTTAGTTTTGAATCTGGTTAATACAAACCATGATGGCAAGAGTGGCAGAGAACAATAAAACGAAACACTTGCAGCTGCCGCAACTTTTGTGCAGACAATTATCATCAATTCCAGGTGGCAATATGCAGTTACCTTTTGAATGTAAATGAGTTTCGAAGAACAGTAGGTGGAATGCATCACATCTCATTGTTAAATTCTTGATTTATTTTTATGTTGGTATTTTCATTATTTTTTTTATTTTCTTACTTCGTTCCGAAATTTAAATTTGTTTGTGTTTCCTCTATATATACAGGCAAAAAGGAGCCGTGGAAGGACTCCAACTCCTGGGAGGTACCAAGGTCTGAAAGAAAAACGAGGTACTTGTTTAATTAGCTGAAAAATGGATTGTTATTTCAGAAATCTCGGCAGTAGGATGTTTACTATAGAAAATCTCAGACTCTTACTAGTGCATGATTCATAATCTGTGACTTGGTACAGTCTAAAATATCAACCAAGCTTTTTAGGCAATAAATTTGGTAAATGAAATTTCAGAAAACAATGTTTTAGTATCTTTGTATTGTTCACTTCCTTCTTTATATATTCATTGGCATAAAAATTTACAGGACTCGGGAGTGGCAGCTACAGGCGTTCCCGTAGCTTCTCACCACCCCGGTGGGATGACAGAGACAGAAACCGGCATGTAAGATCACGCTCTCCACCATATAGTAGAAAGGGGGATGACCATGATTCATACAGGAGGCACAGGGATCGCTCGCTATCACCCGAGCGTGGGTATCGCAGATAAAGGTAGAACTGAAATATTCATTTCCTTTTTCCATCTTACTGATCAAACTTGATATGGATTCCTTGAGGAAGAATCATATTGAAAATGTCATATCATGTCCCTCTTTTGTTGGTTTGTATCTTATCTTCAATGGGTAATTTATTATTTAGAAGTCAAAAGTGATAATACCTTCAGTGGTGGAACCATTTTCTTTTCTAGTTTTGGTTTTAACTTTTGTTGCACTGTCATAATCTATTATATATATGTATATGATAAAAAATGTTGCCCACCATTGATGTCACTGAAATCTTCTTGTGTATCAAATCCCTGGCCCATTATGAATTTAATGAGGTCTAGCTTTACATGCATGTGATCAAGAACAGATGAATTTTTCTACTGTTGTGCATTTCTTATCGTGAATTCTATACTATTCAAAAAAAAAAAAAAAATTATACTTTTTATTTAATGGGAGAATTATTATACGTTTCCTGGGTTTTTGGCTAATCCTCAGTTTTGAAAGTATACTATAAGGCTCCTCACATTTGCTTCCCTTGTACTTTTGAGTTCCTTCTGTCAAATTTATTGGGGGAAGGCTATTCTTTCATTTGAACCAAACAATGTCTTATGCTCATTAAATAATATGCATTCTATAATAGAATAACTGTATTGATTATTTATTCTTTCACTATCAATTTTTTATTTATTTAGTGAAAATATTAAAAAAAATAAGAGTGAAGTATTATTATTCAAAAAGAATATTTTAAAGAAAATTAAGGTTTAATTAAATTTTAAAGTGAATATTATTTACAAAAAGAATTATTTATAATTGTGTAGCATATAATATTATGTCAATGATTAACAAAATAATAATTAAAGTATAGAAAGTTAACAGAGCTATATGATTGTGTCTTCAACTTCATAAATTAAACTCTATCAATATGTTTAATAAAGTTATTATATAAATATAATTTAAATTAGAAAAAATTGCTTCTTGTTGGGTATTTAATTATATAATTAACGTCGATTACTAAAATTAAGAATTTGAAAAATACTTTTTTATAATAAATAGAAAAAAAAAAAAAAAAGAGGGAAAGTAGATGAAAGCATGTGGAGGTGGGGTCCTATCTTTGAATCCTAAACCCAGAAGCGGGATATAGAGTGCGATCCAGCTGCAATGACGGATTTCAAATCATAATTCAAATTTATCAAATTTCTATTTTTTTTAAAAATAAATTTTTAAAAAGAAAAGAGTAAATGACGTCATTATTCCTTTGGTAAAACTGTAAAAATCTACGAAGGTAAAAAAAGTCTTATAACCACTTGCTTCGCTGTGTGTATCTTTTTCATTGTACAACAATTTTACTTGCTAGGATAAGCTCCGACAAGTGGATTTCTGACACGTGTACGTCACTCGTCGTCTTGTGTTTTTTTGAAATAACCGGTTCCCCGGTCACCTAGACATAGCCAACCCGTTTGGCTTTTTTGATCGTTTTATTTTTCGTTTCGACAATACTACCCCTGATGTTAAGACAGAGATGCTGGATATTTTAAGAAAGGGGTAAGGTTATTTTTGAGAACTCAAATATTTGCTGTCGGATAAATGGTTCACACTCCATATCTATGTTAAATATCTGGGCTCTTAAATTATTTTGGTAGACAGTAAAAAATAAATATAGTGATTTTTTATTAAATGAAAGCTAAATTAATTAACAAAATTTGCCAAACACCTTAGCAAGAAATAAGTTACTTTTATCATATTATTAAGTTTAGTAAAGTATATGTTTTACATTTTATTTTATCGATATATTAAAAATAAAATTCTTCATGAAAGTAATAATATTCAAAATATTTTATTTTAATAGAAAACTATTTTTAATTTATTTAAATATTAATATAAGAAAAAAATAGTGGGGAAAAAAGTGGGGTGGTTGCTAAGATTTTATAATTCCTATTATTAAATTCTCAATAATGGCAATTAAATTCTTAAACTAAAAATAGGCAGACATAAATTAATGCGTGTACTTATAATGCTATATTTCACGTTTTAGGATAAAGCTTAGGTGGGGAAGAGAGATTAATTTTGCTAATATTCCAATTACTACTTCATTTTGACTAATAAGGAAAAATATCAATGAAACTCATAAATGTCAATGGCTACTAACGGAGTTATATCTACCCGAATAATGTACGGATACTGCAGTTTTACTTATAATTATTTATTATTTATTTTTAAATAAATTTTAATTATTATTAGTGTCGATTGAAAGACAAAAAACTTATTAATAATAAAATTTTATAAATACTAATAGATATATTAACTTTATTAGATAATTATAAAATTGCAGAAAATAAAAAAATATTATTAATATTATTAACAATCAAAATAAAAAATTTCAATATTAATATAAAATATTAATAAATTATACTATTGTAAGAAGATGAAAATTCATTTAAAACTTTAAAAATACATAAAATTTCACCTAAACTATTACTTTATTTAAGTTATGTTATTAGTTTTTATAGATATTTGTTCATCTACAAATATAAATGTATTTCACTTTTAACATTTTAAAATAAAATTTAATTTCTAATTATGAAATTCTAGATAATTGACTAAATTATTATTATTTATATTTTATTTTAATTACTTTTATTTATTTATTTTTTGTGTTCTTGAAATAAAATTAAATAATATTATAAATATTGAAAAATTTTATATTATGAAACAGTCTAAAATGAAAAGTATTATATTAAAAAATTGGAAGGTAAAAAAGTAACAACACCGAAAAATAATGCGTGTCATAAAAGAAGAGCCATTTATACACACAAAGCTCAATCATTTGTACATGGCAGAATGGTCATATGCAGCAGTACCACAAATTAAGGCTCTGCAGACGCAGCGCAGTACGCAGGTGTAAAAATTCTATTGGTTTAACTTTAATATTTCAAAACCTCCCTGTAAGAATTGGGTCCCACAAGATCACGGCGCTACAGAGACCCGATATCATCAAATCTCAAATTACGCCAAACACCCCAAAAAAATTTACCAAACTCAAGCCTAGCCCAAGCCGAGACAATGGGAAGCCAAGTTGAGCCAAATAAGCTTAGCTCTTTTTTTTTTAGAATAGCCAAAAGCTTACTAGCTTATACTTATAGCTCTTAAAAAGCCTGCAAGCAGACAAAAAAACACAAACCTCGATGCTATGTTCCAATACAAAAAGCTTTAACATAGTTTAATGAATAAATTATTTTCGAATCCTTAATATTTGGCTTAATCTGATATCCACTCATCTTATTTGAAAAGTCAATTTTAAGTTTTTTGATTAACTTTTGTGTACTTCTATCTAATTTAACTAATTAGTTAAATAATTTTGAAATTTCAATTTTAAATAATAATAATAATATTATTATTAATAAAATAATAACAATAAAATTCATTTCCTTAGAAAATAAAATAAAATTCATTTCAAATTTCACTAAACAGTGAAACCTCTTCACCTTCTTCTTTACTGCAGACCTACCAGGCTACCACCACCCATCTATCACCACCGCCTCCCTCTTCTAGTGCGTCTCCATCGACGGACGGAAAAGCTGGTATAGAGTGACCGAATTCAATTGCAGGCCCTATAACACCCAAAAATTTAATACCACAGTTTCATTTCAGCTCTGCTCAAATTTGAGAGAAATCGAAAGGGGGTTGAGGATTTTCGGAAGGTTGTGAGATGAGAGAGTGGGAAAATAATTTAATTTATTACTATTAACTTCCCAACTCCAACCATCTCATAAGTTTCCGATTATTCCTCCTTTTCCTCATTACCTCTATATTTTAAAGTAATTTCAGCAGAGCTGTTATCTTCCTCCATTGATTGGTTTGCGTTCTTGTCTGGATTTTTTTTTAATAACTACTACATTTAATTTAAAGATATTTTTCTTTCTCTTTCGAATTAGATTGACAAGCGATGCAAATGATTCAAGTTGATTTTCAGGTTTTTTTTTTTTTTGGTGTGAATCTGTGAAATGATGTAATGAGGAAATGAGGAAAATGATAATAGTTTTTGTCCATTTGCAATTCGTATTGATGCTAATTTGTTTGTTGCCCACAAAGTGTTTGATAAATTAACTAAAATAAGACACAATAAATTTGTGTTAAGTGTGTTTGAGTAATTTTATAGTCAACGTTTTAAAAATGTGGTTGGAAATGATTTTTTTGATATTAGACTATATGAAATCAATAGAGAAGTTAAGAGTAAGGGAGGCCCTTGGATGAAAGAGAAGATATTTTGTTGATCAAGCAGTTGTCCAGTTTGTAATTGCCTTGTGGTTTCAATAAAGGTTGGAGTTGATCGGTGGTGAAGGATGGGTGGGTTGTGTGGGTTGCGATTGAGGTTACTGGGTGAGATGGGTCGATGGCGGCGGCGCGATGGAGAATTGGAGGGGTAGACTGAAGAACACGGATTACTGTTCTTCGTGTTCTTTTGAGACTTTAATTTAATCATTTGAGATTTTATCATATTTAAAAATTATAATAAAAAATTGATTTTTTACATTAATTAATAGAAAAGGGGCGAAAAACTGGATAGAAGATACTATTAATCTAACATCATTATAATTGAATATAGAGTATCTGAAAGCAGATTAAGTTAAATATAATTTGCTAATTGCTCAAAGTACCTGAAAATATTTTTTTTCTATTTTAATTATTCATATTTAAAAAATATTTAATTATTTAGAAAATATTAGTAGTATTTTTTATGGGAATTTAGAAAATATTATTACTAAAAGAAATTTTGTTATTCTATTACTAAAACAATTCTATTATTTGATCTAATACTTTTTTGAAGAGTTTGATCTAATAATTATAATAAAATTATATTTTGATAAATAATTAAACCACTTTTTAGTTTCAAAATAATTGTTTGTTTATTAAAAAATAAAAATACTATATGTAAGAACACTAGAAAATTGAATAATAAATTTTAAATTTTAAATATATATTTCAGATAAATTATTTATTTTATCATATCATTATTTTATCTAATTATTTGTTAAAAAAATAATTCTATTGTAAGAGACAATTTTTGTATTTTTTTATTCTACCCTTATTTATAATAAAAAAAATTATATTCTTTTAAAAGAAACTATAGAGAAAAATAAAAACTTTCTTAATATTTCTTAAAACGGACGATGAAATTAATTATCCGGAACTGAGCACTATATAATTGTAGTAACCGGTATACCGGTTAAACCAGTAACAAAGGCGTGACCGTACGGCACTTGGCAGGTCGTTTCTATTGCAGTTGGTAAGCATTAAGTGTGCTTTTGCTTCCTTCCTTCTTTCCTTCCCTCCCTCTTTTTTTTCTTTTTTCTCTCTCCATTATATCTAATTCTTTCTCTCTTAAAAGCTGTGCAGTTTTTTTACTGCTCTCACTTTCAAAATTCTCCTTCTCCATAGCCTTTTTCTTTCTTCTTCTCTGCAATTCCTCCATTTCACCTTCAGATCTTATTCCCAAAGCTCTATATGTCTTTGCCAATTTGTCCTGCATTCGATTTTTCTTCAGGTATTTCTCCTCTGCATTCCCTTTCTAAGCCTTGCATATTGCAGTCATTTCATTCTTCTTCTCCTTCTTCTGAAACTGAAAGTGTTTCTGTATATAGAGACAGAGACAAGCATGGAATTATTAATTTGTATTGAATTGAATTTTAGCTTTTGCTGATGCAAGTTTTCTGATAAAATGTTGTGCTTTTATTGGAGCTGATTTTATTTATTTATTTATTTTGTGTTATTTCAGTTAAATCGATTGAGTTTAATTTATTAATGGATTTTGATTGATTTTTAATGACGATGAAACTATTTGTGCAAATTTTTTATTTCAATTTTGAATTTTGTTTAAAAATTCTTTGTTCTAATATATCATCTGCATATTTCAATAATAAAAACTTGAGTTGAGATTTCCGTACTTTGTTAATGAAGTCAATTTTGTGTACTTTTTATTCATAATTGAAAAAAGCTTGGATCAAGTTTAATTGATTGCTTTTATTGATAATAACTTGGATTTTCATAGCTATATGCGATCATTATATAGCTAAAAGCTAAATTGGAACGGTATTTTGGATGTTTGGTTAATCTTCAGTTTCAGTTTCAGGTCAGAAAAAGATTAATTTGGAACTATCTTTTGATCTGAATCGAACAGTAGTTCATTTATTGAGTTAAATATTTAGTCCGTGAATCAGTAATTGCACGTCATTAATACCTCTCTCTCATTTGTTTAATTTCAATTTTGAAATTATAGCCACACTGTGGAGTATTTGACTGTATTCTTTTTCTTTTTCCATTTGCAGGAACTGTAATTAGCTAATTGGAATATTTGAATTTGAATATTGAAGTGGATTAGCGACAAAAATTGATTGGAGTAACTCTTTCAGTAAACTTGATGGTTATTCTGAAGAAATTGGAGGTTTTAGATAGATGGTGATGTGTTAATACATTTTCTTGATCACTTTCTGGGTTTTCAATCAAGATTCTGAAGCTGAAAAATGTTAGAAACGGAGCTATATTCTTCGCGAATTCTCTCCCCATTTCGGGAGGAAAGTGGTGATGAAGAGCTATCTGTTCTTCCCAGACATACTAAGGTCATTGTAACGGGAAATAACAGAACAAAATCTGTATTGGTTGGTTTACAAGGCGTGGTCAAGAAGGCTGTTGGTCTTGGAGGTTGGCATTGGCTGGTATTTATCTATTTTCTGTGCTAATCATTCAATATTGTCTTATTAGTGTTTTTGTCTTTCTTGTGCAATAGTTTGACGTTTCTTTATCTACTACTACTATCAAGAATTGTTTATTATTACCTTTGCTAATATGCATACCGCAAATTTAGACAAATTATAACATATGAAGATTATTTTTCTCCTTCCTTTTTTCTTCGTTTTGTCTATAATTTAGAAGGTTTCCTTAAGATGATTTAATTCAATTTAAAATTTTTCCCGACTTATTGACAAATCAATCGATTCGCCTATCATTTAGGTGGTTTTTATGTATACAATTAACACAGGCCTTGTAATTGGTCGATTGATTTTATTGCCTAAATAAGCGATTTGTGTTTACATAAAAAAGCAAGCTTTATAGGGAGATGGTTAGGTTTTCAGACTCAACTTTGCAGCAACTTGGAATATCACGTTTGCTTTTTCTTTTTTTTTTTTTAAATTTTTTTCTTGAGCCTGGTCAAACCATGTGTGAGGAAGTAAGTGCAGTGTTTTATATAAGTTTTTGGAGTGCAAAGCATGAATTTGGATTAATGTGTAAGTGGATTAATATGATACATCTTGGTGAGAATTGAGTTTCTTTAATAAATAAATAGATTCTTTACCTTTACACAATTCTTGTTTCTTTTTGTATTATTAATTGTTTTCTTCAATATATTCCTTAACAACTATCAAATTTTATATGTTATTCATCCATCAAATTTCAAAGTTTTTATATTTATATATGAAAAGAAACCTTTGTCATTGTCAAATTGCGTTTTTGTTTTCCTACCTGCTTTTATTGATTGGATCTCAGCAAATTGAAGTGATTTAAGTAGAAGATTATTCAGATGAACTCCAGATTATAACCCAGTAGTTGATGACCGCAGCTTGTTTTGTGAAATAGTTGGAGCTAACTTCTAATATTGAGTTAAGTATTAGGTTTTTGGATAACTTTAAGGCCAATAAATCCAAACTAGATCGAATTATAGTATTGGTTTTTTCCTAAAAAGAAAAAAAGTATATTATTGATTCTAGTACGAATATTGTTTGAGCTACTTGATCTCATAATTGATGATTTAATCTCAGATTGGAATATAAATATATTCTGAATCAAATTTCAGCAACTTAATCCATTTATCTCTGTTGTTTACTAGTTGCAATTCTTTTTAAGCTCTCTACCTTCTATATCCTTTCTTTCATGGAATCAGTACTTAAGCATCTTTAACCTTTGACATACAAGGTTCTGAAAAACGGCATTGAAGTTAAGCTTCAAAGAAACGCATTAAGTGTGTTGGAACATCCGACTGGCAATGAAGTAGACGAAGATAATGATTTCGATACTAGCAGTGGCTCAGACATTGGCGAAAAGGACCATGATTTCTGTATGCTTACCTACTCGATAAAAACCATATTTTTAGTTTGAAGTTCATCTTTCTTGATCGCCTTTATAAATTTAGATTTATAGCACTAATTTTGAGTAACCTTGAGCAGCTAGTGGTAATGAGTTCCATAAAATTAGCAAGTCAAGAATTCGATCTTCAAAGCCATGCATTCCATCAGCAAAATCAATTGGTCGGAGCAGTTATAGAGACGTGCAGTCAATTATACACACACCCCAACTGGTAAGAGATCCTAAAAGAGTAGTGTATGCTCATTAGAGATCAGTGAGATAGATCTTAAGTAAATGCCTTGAGCCCTTTAAGGCATCTTGACGATGTGCCTCAATGTTTCAATTGTTGAAATGTCCTTTTGTGACATGCATCTTGAGCCCTTTTAACCTATTGCCATTTTGTTTTTGGTGGTCAATCAGAAGGTGAACTTGACGAAACTAGGAACTGAATCACTACACAGATATTGCAGGCGATTCAACCTTGTAAGTCTCACTTAGCCATTGAATTTATATACATGTTCTGGCATTCAGTCTTACAAGGATTTCGGCATTGCTTAAGAGCACATTTTAAGCACTTTTTTAACTTAAAAGCCATCCATTTACCTGTTTTCTGGACTATTAAGCTGGTTGTAAGCTGTTTTAAAAAAAGCAGCAAAATGTTGCTTTTTTAAAAGTTCTTTTTAAAAGCTAAAAGCAGAGAAAGCTCAAGCTATAATAACAAAAACACCTTCATATAATTTTCCTAACTCCTTTTTATGCAATATAAAATTTCAGTGTAGCACCCATTCCAGTTCATCGAGGGAGCAACTGCTTAATGCAGTCCAGCATCACTTCGCTACACAGGTTGCTTCCTTTCCCTCTCTGTCTCTGTTTTATACAAATGCGCATATTTCAGCATAAATCTGATAAACCTATAATTGCAGCCGCCATTGAACGAGGTGCGAGTGATTGCTGATTTCGCCAATGCAGCAAAGAGACTTAAAGTAGCAGAAAAACCAATAGAGTGAGAACTCTGAACATTGATGGCATTGTATAATATATAATATATAACATATAATATAACATGATACTCTAATACATTATATGCATATATAAGCCCTAACATTTAGATTAGAAGATCTGATCACATACTGAAGTGGGGGGAATGATTCATTGCAAATGACAATCCCCTCATATTCTAACCATGTAACATTTGTCTAATGCCTAGTTAATTTCAAGTAGTTATCTGATCAAGAATTATCTATTATTAGCAGACTAGTGGAGATTTAGGAGTATAGTTATCAGTTAATGATAATTACTGGTAGTAGTTGGTTTTCTAAAATATTCAGTAATTTAACTATATTAAATATAGTTACCTATTAATAGGAGCATGTTTTGTTTTATATTATTCTTTCTTCATTAATTATATGAGTAAAATATAAAATGTATTTATTTTATTGATTAAGGGTCAATATAAATGAAGTTTTTGCGTTAACCCGAGCTTTGAGTCCAACTTTGCAAACTTGTGGGTCAAGCTTAAGCTTGACGAGTTTTAACGCTCAATTTCGAACTGGATCTGAAAATCTCAGAATTAGCTTATCTTTTGAGCTAATTTTGAACAAGTTTTTATGAGCAGATCATCTTGATTTTGTCCTAATTAAGGAACTGTATACTTTTGTGCTAATCACAAAATCTTATTTAGAGTAAGAAGATGTTAATTGCAGAAAGAATGAAACAATTGAAATTAGAAAGAAAAAAAAAATGGAATTCCCAAAAAGAAAAATGTACCATTACATTCCCATACCATACCATACCAATACAAATTTAATACCAAAACCTACGGCAGTGTCGTTTTGCAAAAAGCCAGGCTGGAGTATGGTGTGATGGGATATTTTTATGTTTTTAATGTTTCTGATTGATGTAGACCTGTAGGGTGTAGTAGGGCAGCATGGAAGGTGACATCTCTACCAAACAAATAATGTACCCAAAATTTTCAAATCCAAAAGGACGGTTTTTGGTTCTTGCTTGGACCTGTAAAATCATGTTTCTTTGATGTATAATAATATTAAAAGTCAATGGTTTTGTGTCCCTTTTTGCCCATTTTTATTATCACTTTACCTATTATTGGCTACGGCAAAGATTTTGTACATAAAGCCCCTTCTTCTACCTTTTCTTTTCAAGATTTCTTCAGCTTGCCGTTTGGCTTTTTTTTTTTTCTTTATAGTTTTTATCCTCTAGATTTGAAGTGGTTTGTGATTATTTTGATTGTTTTGTGGTACGTCTTATAAAATATGGTCTTTTGCGTCCAAATTCGAGCCTAAATTAATGGGAATATTCATCAATTCATCAGGTGTGTTTTGATTATTTTGTCACGTACCGTTTCTCAACGAAATTAGTTTTAGTTTTTATTGACCATATATAACGGGCATTAACTAATTCATATTTCGTTCATATAAGACCATTATGAGTTCACTTAATTAAGTAAATCTTTCTGGTAATTAGCATTAGCATATTTTTTATAAAAAACTCAAAACTGCCTCTGGTATATAAGTATATATAGAATATATATACTTTGAGTATATATACAAATATATATAGATTATATATACTCGAGATATATATACTAGTATATATAGACTATATAGACTCGAGTATGTATTATAATTTGTAAAATCCATTACTATGATTTATGGAGTACATATAATAGTATATGTGGTTTCATATATGCTGGGTAATATGTTATTTATTCATATATACTGTCATATATACAAACAAATGAAGAGTATATATAGATAATATATACTGTTACAAAAACTATGTATGATTAATGTATGCCTATTTGTGAATTGTTGAGCATATATAATAGTATATATAATTCATATATACTAGGTTAAATGTGATTTTTGTGGTATATATATCAGTATATATAGTCTATATATACTGTCATATATACCTACAAACAGAATTTTGTAACAGATTTTGATTGCAAGCAGTTTTGAATCATTGCTTAGAATAACAACGCAAAATCCAACAACATCAGGTCATATGTTATGATTTGTCTGGAGTATATATAATAGTATATATGATTCATATATA